>JAUMHM010103468.1:0-22888 GCA_032362435.1 Melikaiella ostensackeni
TGTTCCATAAAGATGTTGGCTATTACCGGTGAGATTGGAGATCCCATTGCTGCTCCTGAGGTTTGTTCGTAGAATTGTTTATTGAAAGAGAAGTAAGTGTTATTGAGATAGTGTTCTATCAAAGGTATGAGATCGGAGCAAAAGTTTGTAAATGATTTATTAATATCGAATAGGAATTCAAAAATTTTAAGGGATTTTAATTATTTTAAAATCTAAGGACCGCAGTGAGCGGCCCTCGATGTCTCTCGGCCCATCGTTGATTGCACCGATTCACTCCTACGCCCAGTTCGCACAGTGGGGCCAAATGAGGTGTCCGTGGACAAATTAACTTTTAGCCCAAGATATTCGACCGATTTTGATTTTTTTTTCAAATTGAGGCTGATGAAATTTCTAACAAAGTTGTGGAGGCATATTTTCGAAAAAGTTGTTTAATTTTTTTTTATTTAACAATGAAACTTCATCAAAGGAAAAAATTCGAAGATGCCATTTTGTGGGAATTTATCCAAATCATACAAAAGTACACAGATTTCGTGGAGAAACTTGTCTTGAATGATGTCCAGCAGTATCAGATATTTGAAAAATTGTTTACAATTTTTATAAACAAATTAATCAACAAAAGTTAGATTTTTAGTAAAAATGATATATATCTACTTCAGATGTGTGTTTTTAAGTGGAAATTTGAAAAAAGTTTCGATATGCCTTTTAAAGAAATAGGGACCATTTGTTAAATGTTTCAACAAATTTTATAAACAAATGCATAAATTCGTCATTTTCAAATAGATTTGTTTTGTTCTTTTTTTTAACAGAAAAAACAATAAATATCTTGCTTATAGCTTTTTTCTGCAATTCTTCGATTTTAGACGATTAGTTTTATTTGTTCAAACAAAATTGATTAACAAATGCATAATACTGTGATTTTTCAGTAAAAGGAATTCGTTTTTTTTTAATTAACTTTAGATGTGTCAAAAATACCTCTTGATATAATACTTGGTTATAAAAAAAATAATTTCCATTTGTTTAAACAAATTGAACAAACAAATTCATTGTTTTGCCATTTTTCAACACGTAGATTTCGTTTTTTCAGAGAAATAAATTTCTAATGTCTTGCCAGTAGCTCTCTATAGTTATTTTTTAACAGTACTAAACAATTAGTAATTGTTATTAAAAAATGTAATTAAAAAATGCATAATTTCGCCTTGTTCTAGTAGATAAATTTAGTTTCTTTAACACAATTAATTATATGTGTATAACTAATGGGCCTTTACTGTGTTATCTGCTAAAACATGGCCAAAATGTGCATTTCTTTATTACATTTTCAAACAACAATCACTAATTGCTTAGTATTAATAAAAAATAATTATAGAGAGCTACAAGCAAGACATTAGGAATTTATTTCTCTGAAAAAACGGAATCTATATGTTGAAAAATAGCAAAACAATGAATTTGTTCATTTAATTCTGTTTAAACAAATACAAGTTATTTTTTGTATAACCAAGTATCATATCAAGAGGTATCTTCAACATATCTGAAGTTGATTTAAAAAAAAAAAAAATTTCGTTTACTGAAAAATGACAGTATTATGCATTTGTTAATTAATTTTGTTTAAAGGAATAACATTAATTGTCTGAAATAGTATAATCGCACAAAAAAGCTATAATCAACATATTTATTGTCCTTTCTGTTAAAAAACGAAACAAATCTATTTGAAAATGACGAATTTATGCATTTGTTTATAAAATTTGTTTGAATAATTAACAATAGGTTCCTATTTTTTCATAAGTCATATCGAAATTCTTTTTTCTTCAGATTTCCACTGAAAAACACACATCTGAATTAGCTATATATCATTTCTACTAAAAATCTAACTTTTGTTTATTAATTTGCTGATAAAGATCGTAAACAATTTTTCAAATATCCGATACTGCTGGACATCATTCAAGACAAGTTTCCCCACTAATTCTGTGTACTTTCGCTTGAATTGGATAAATTTCCACAGAATGGCATCTTCGAAATTTTTTTCAAAATGAATTTTCATTGTTAAATGAAAAAAAATTAAACAATTTTTTTAAAAATATGCCTCGACAACTTCGTTAAAAATTTCATAAGCTTCAATTTAAAAAACAAAACAAAATCAGTCGAATACTTTGGGCTAAAAGTTAATTTGTCCACGGACACCTCATTCTGCCCACTGTGGTCCGCCCCTGAGTAAATGATTTTTTGTTGTTGTAAAAATTAAAGGCGAAGAGTTTGCAAAACTTTGAAAAATATTTTTTTGTATTTAATATTTTTTCAACATAGACTTTTAGTTTATTTTATGAAAATATTACCTCTGTTACAGACGTTTCCATGAACTTCTGCATAATTCCCTCTTTCGAAATTTTCATTTCTTGATTCGTGCATTGAAACGTGAATTTCCAATTTGTATCCAGAAGCGTCACAGAGAGCTGATAACCCATAACTGATATTGGCTCAAAATTCTCTTGTCAGAAAAAAGGGAAACTCAAAAAAAAAGTACAGGTTCTCGAAAATATGTTGAATTTTTTTGGAAAATGTCAAGTTTAATAGGAATAAAAAATTGAAAAATGAGTTCACTTATTTTCTCGCTTTCCTTTCTGCCTAGATTTCCTATTGCAGTAAGAGAAAATGATGGTTCAGGAGCAGCTTTTGACCTATGAACGCTGAGTTTGTTTACAATACTGTAGTTTTTAAGGTCAATTCGCAAGGGACATTTCCCTTATTATACACTGGATCCATAGGAGGTTTTCACTGAGCTTATATTATGTGAACCAGCTGAAAATTATTAAAACAATTTATTAACTTTTTTCAAGGATCAGCTTCCCTTTTGCAGAATAGAAAAATATTGACGAAACTTCAGTGACATTATTGATTTTAAAAAATATGGGTTATTCATTAAAAAAGACTCCATATGAAAAATAAAATTTTAATTTAAAAAGAACCAATTAAAGTTATCAACTTATATCGTTTTCCTTAAAAATTTCCTCCAAACGAGGAATTTCGTTCTCCCACACTGTGCATTGTATGGTCTTATTGAAAGAGTAGCTCAACATAACTCTCAAAATGTTTATGGTGTTATTCTTGACTTTGGCTGTCAGGCATCGCTTCACATAAACAACAATTTTGCTGTAACGGAATTAATAACCAGGAAATGACGTCTTCATATTTTTTTTTACTTTGATGATTATAAATTAATAGTAATAAACAGAAAATACTGAAACATTATACATTAATGTTAAGTGATACATTATATGCAAAAAATCATTAAATGATATATATACATGGTTTTGTTCCAAAGTTCAATTGCATCAATTTCCTTATTTATAGAGAAGGAAATCGTATTCAGTGGTTCTGTCATCTTTTCATTCAAATATAAAAGGGTTTTCGATGTTTTTTGGACTTAAAAATTCCTTTTGCGATTATGAATCGAAAATTCGAAACTTTTTTTGGTACCATAGAGACCGTAAAGTAATCTTAATTATCAACAATCGGTTTCTAAGAGATTAGCTTCGCAGATATTTCATTTGTTTCTTTGATTACCCTTTATTAACCCAAAATCTTTCCTCCACGCTTGAATGATATCTACATTATTTGTGTTGTGAAATATGGAGAAACGTAGTAGTAGTTGATGTGGAATATATTTTTTTTTAAATCAACTACCAAAACTCATAAAATTAAAAAAATGTTTCAAATCTAGAAAATAATTATATGGCATATGCAAATCAACTTTTCCAAGCACTAAGAAGTGATAACAAGAACTATTTCCCATTACGCAATATCTGTTTAGTCTCCTTCACTCGTCTTGAATGTGAAAGAAGACAAACAATTTCATAACTTATGATATAAATTGTCCGGAGACGAAAATAAAAATGTTCCATACCATCAAGTTTTATTCATATCCCATGAGAATTTTTATATTTATTAATTTCTTGCAACATATATATCGAGAATATGTTGCTATGGATTTCTTGTTAAAATTTGTTACCAATCAATTCGATAGATTCGGATGTAGAGATGAGCACAGGACGAAAATGCTTTTCTTCTTAATATTTTTTTAATTTTAATCACATTGCGAGATTACGCCCAGCATTTTTACCTGAATCAGTTTTTACTTTTTGTTTTTTCTGTGGAGTGTGCCCAACTCAGATTCCGGTTATCTTGTGCATCCCTTCTTATCTTAAGTTTCCGTGTTTGTAATTAATATCAGTCAATACGGAGTGAAGGAAAATTTCGTTGAATTTACAGTTTTCAGAAAACGAGCAATAATATTATTCATACGTGTAGTTATTTATTAGTATAACATAAACCGTTTAGAAAATACAATTTTTTTTAGTTGATTAATTTTAATGTATACAATGAAATTGATCAACCGAGTAAAGTCGAACCTACCTATATGTATTGAAATTAAGATCTTTCACATTTCTAAGCACTTCATAAAATGTATTCAGAGTCAAAAAACACAGGTTCGTTTTCGTCTGTCTCTTATGATCATGTTAATGCATGTGTCCATGCACTTGAACCACATTATTTCTGATGATGAAGTTGGCCGTCACAAAAGTTGAACAAAA
The DNA here is from genome assembly GCA_032362435.1 of Melikaiella ostensackeni. Taxonomy (NCBI): domain Eukaryota; kingdom Metazoa; phylum Arthropoda; class Insecta; order Hymenoptera; family Cynipidae; genus Melikaiella; species Melikaiella ostensackeni. The sequence goes on from JAUMHM010103468.1 coordinate 4,584, forward strand.
TCAAAGAAATAATTAACCCACTTTTCAAGATTTTAAGAAAACTTTTAGTTCATTTAATGTATTTTCGCGATTCACGTTCTTTTTGATGGGCCTGCTATAAATTCTTGCAAACCATTACTGCTTCAACTTGCGCGAGAAACAACTGCGCATACTGATTCAGATTTTTACGAAACATGTATTATAATTTGAAATCAGTAACATATATTTGTAAACATCTGTTACATTTTTGTCCTGAATGACTCGGAAATTCCCAAAAAAAATTTAATTGTTTAAAAGGTAATGCATCTGTACCACGCACGGGGCGCCTGAGCTTTTGATAAAACTAACAACGATAAGATTACGACCGAAGTGCTTGATTATTCTACGTGTGAGGGAAACCTTTGCAGATACGAAAATTCCTCTGAATTCACATAAACTTTTGCTAATTCCAATGAATTCTCATGAGATCCTATGAATTCCCATGAGTTTCGATGATTTCTTTTTCATTGCTTCCATAAATTTTCATTGTTTCTCAAAATTTCGAATAGATTCTAACATACAGTAAACCCTGAGATGTCAAATTCTGATCTAAAAGTGGATCAGACCGTTGCACAATCAGAAGACAATTGACATATATGTAGGAATATTCGAATGAAGTTGTAATTTTCAGTGTGTAGTTATGCACTTCTCAACGGAACTGTTTCCTCATTGCACAACGCTTTCATCCACTTTTATATCACGATTTGACACCCTTGTGTGTGCTATATGTTTAATCTATTCTCTCGTTAATGAAAGAATATAAAAAAGTGTTTTCTACTTTTGAAAGCATAAGAAATAAGCTATACATATTCATTTTCTTCGTCCAAAAATTAATCAGGGATGTGAACCGGCGTATAGTCTGGGAACGAAACCGCAAACAAAAACCGAAGCAAATCCGCTCAAATGAAGAACATACACGGGCAATGCAAATATTAAATTACTACAGCATTGATGTGAAAAATAATTCATTTTTCGAATCGCAGAATAGGAATTTGCATAGAAAAAACTAGAGTAATCTTTAACCCGATTTTAGAGCAAAGATTACCTGCAACAAAATTTAACCCACGCGTGCAATCATTAACTTGACACTTTGAAATTTTTTCTGGTTTCACTCACGCGTGTGAGTAACTTTTGAACGCTCTTACCATTTTTGTTACAAGTTTCAGTCAAAAACTTTGACTCATGAAATACATGGAGGCTTGGGAGGGTCTGGTGAAAATATATGAAAGTATTCAAGGCATATTTAGGGTTGCATACAGCATACATCATACATATTGATTAAAAGAAGGTTATAGAAGCAGAAAACATGACAAACAGACAAATTTAATAAAAGAACGTGATTGTGGAAAATTTCTAACTTTTTTTGAAAAATGAGAGGGTAATGTTGTGAAACTTGTAAGTCACTTCGACCAATTTAACGCATTTACAAGTTATTACTTCAAAATGAAAGGATTAAATTTCTGGAAAACGGTCTGCTAATGGTATAGTGCATGTGAAATGTGTGTAATGGTGAAGTGTATGAAAACGAAAGAGAGGAATTTTTAACAAGATTAATTAATTTGAAACTAAAGAAGATCAATTTTCAACCAAAAATTGAATACTTCAATTTTCAATTTAAAAAATTAATTTTCAACTAAAAAAGATGAATCCTCAACTAAAATTGTAATAGTTCATATATTTTAAGCATAAAAAAATCAATTTCCAATAAAAACAGTGTAATTCAACCAAAACACGAAGTTTCAACAAAACAATTGAATTTCTAAATGAATAAAATGATTTTCTTTCAAAATCGTTCAATTTCGTACAAAATAATTAAATTTTTAGCCAAATAATGAATTTTTAACCACAAAAGATGAATTTTCAACTAAAATAATAAGTAAAATAACTGGAATCGTTAAAGTTCCGGATAAAGAAAAGTGTCAATTTTCCTGTATTGTCCTATAAATTTCCATGGATATCTGCAACCACAATATAAATAGTGAAAATGAAGAAAAAGCTAGAATAGTATACAATAATGGTTTAATATAATTATATAATAAAATATTATATATCAATTATATTATATATATAATATATTATTTCATATATTATTATATTATAATATATTATTATATTAGTTTATATATATTATATAATAATAATGGTAAATAATAATGGTTTTTGTTGTTACTATTACTGAAAAAATGTAACTATAGTTACTTAATCAATACTTTCTTACATAAGTAATTTTGTTATCACTATCGTTACCAGAAATAAGTAACTAGTTGAAAGGAAGTAGTTACTTTTCATATGCTTCTACCACCGATGCCGAAATGGATTCGTAAAAAAAAGCTGCTTTATTACAAATAGAATTAAAGTAATGGAACCACTTCAAAATATCGAAATGGATACAATAATGCAAGTGCCAAAACTTTCGGACACGAATCTTCCGCTTTTAGTGGGAAAAAATGAAGTTGATCCGTTGGCAACTGAAGGAAAGAGCTTTTATCTTTACATCGCTAATAATGTGTTGCGTTTTGTAATATTGTGGTATAAATGAAAATGTTGCCATTATTTTAGACGAGATAGACAGCGACACCACAACCGCAGATTTTCAAGAAAAAGGTAAGATACATTTTAGGACATTTTTTACAGTGTTGCTTAAAGTTACTGACTAACAGGTTTTACAATTGTTGCAGGTAGTAATGGTATACCTACTGGAAAACATTTTTCCCAAAACAGATGTGAACCTGAGAAGGAAAAAAAAATAGGATGCAATTATGAACCATCCTATAACGCAGAAAAAGGCTCTGGGAGGAGTGATGATGAACGAGATTATTTGAATGTGATGAATTAGACAATTTTAAATTAATAGCTTTGGAAATTTTTAAGAGACAGTGTTTAAATTGGAATGATTTTATATTTAGAAATGAAAAATTATTTTGTTTCAGTTTAATTAATTCAAAATTGTATGGTTCAAGAAAGAAAGCCGTAATACTTAAACGATTCCAAACGTCAAGAAACGACCAAATGACCCAAAGAAACGACCTGTTAAACAACAGGTGCATTCAAGGAGAACTGTACGGATAAATAAATCTGCGATACCAAACAAGTTCGTAACATCGTAACATCGGAGATTAGGTCCGTGCGAGTTGAAGTTAAAGATGTCGCGGAGCAGCAAAAAACCCTACTGTCAATGATGGAATCTATGAGCGATGCCAGCTACAGTGGCAAGAAAAGTTTTGCCGAGGAATACATTTTGGACTTGCCGTTCAAAAACATTGAAGGATTTAAGTCTTTTGATTATAGAATCAAAACCGACGAAGAGTGTACTCATCGATGTGTAAGATTTTCCTTAAAATTATTAATGTAATAAAAACTTATTCTTTGTTTTTTAACGCAAATATTTTATTATCAATTGCTTTTTCAAATTTGCAGAAGGCTTCTCTGAACTCATCGTTCAATAAAGACACGGGACTTCGCAAAGCTCTAAAAATAATAATACAAAAATATTTAAGTAGAGAGGTAGTTATGAAGTTCACCGTAGTGAAAAGGGTGCCAGGAAAAGAGGTCTTCAAAGATTTTCAGTTCTGTACATGTGTACTAGGTAAAAAAGTTGCAGTTGTACAATTTCAATCATATTACATTGTAATGTGCTTATTTTTTACCCTAATTAACTTTAAAATATTTCTTTTTAGATGTTGTTCAAGAAAAATTTGTATCAACAGAAGAGGAAGTACTGTCCCACATGAGCACCGTTATTTGGAATGCGAAAGATTGGGATGGTAATAGAAAGCAGAGGTCTAAGTAAACAGTTAATATTATTCGTAAGTTGTATTTAAAATAAAGTTCAATTCTATTAATTTGGCTCTTTATTTAATATCGCGGTAATAATTATTTCAAAGCATTTAAATTCTTAATAAAAAAAGTAATAAATGTGGCTAGACTCGAGTAATTAATAGGGGCCAGACCGGGCGTTTGATCGGGCTCCTATACATGGCTCCACTGTGTCTGGGTGTTTCATGATGAGCCTGGCCCTGACTCGATTTCCAGATCAGGGCCCGGTATGAACGAGTCTGGGCCTGGTCGGAGCCACAGCGAAATTTCTGCACGGGCTTGGTTCTTAGGTTCTATAGAAGCAATAAAATATTTATACAAAAAATTTAAATACAATAAAACTTATTTTGACTCCTCAAAATTTGTTTAACTAAAAAAAAGCGAGATTGTTTTTCAACAAGATTTTGGTTGATTCAATAAAAGTTTTGTTGGAACAACTATAATCCCTTGCTGCTTCTATATAGCCGCCAAATGTCAGTCAAATGAATAAAAAAGTGGTACGAACCCGTTGAAGCCGTAAACCCAGCATGCATTGCCTACCGGGGTGCAGACAAATGTTGGTAATGAGGGGCCACCGGTAGTCCATAAGACGAAGAAACAGGGACTTGAGGGTGAGTGGTCGCCGCGCCGGTCTCGAAAGAATAGTATCAATGCCATATCAATTCCCAGGTTGAAGCAACTTCACTTTAACTATACACTCCGAAGACACAACACTCAATGCAGAGACGCGAAGAGCAACGGTCGACTGACATGGGTCGTCTTTACACCGGCGAGTGGAAGGCTGGGTACGCGCGCGTCGAATAGATGGGAGAAGGGAGACTTTCGAGAGCGGGTATTGGTGGGGAGGGGACAGCCAATGGTCATCTTTACACTAGCGAGCGGAAGTGTAGTTATGCGCGCCCAGAATGGACATGAGGAGTGAAACTTGGTGAGGAAAAAGAGAAACAGATATTGGCTGTCTCCTCTCTACCAATACCCGCTCTCGAAAGTTTCGCTTCTCCCATCCATTCTGCGCGCGCGTACCCAGCCTTCCACTCCCCGGTATAAAGATGACCAATGGAAACGATTGGCTCAGATTGTCGCGGCTTGAAGTGGGAGGCCGAGTTGCTGTGCTGCGTGACCCCGAAATTTGTTTGTTAAATTCGGCTGCTGTATACCCATCATGATCTAAGAATACATAGTCTAGCCATCAGCGCTCCCACCTTCGTCTCAAGTCGCGCGACTTGAACCGCATCCATTTGGGTTACTATAGCGATGCGAGCGCCTCGGTTTTAAACAAATCCACTCAAAACTTTGAAAACTTTCAAAAATATCAGATAATATCAAGTCGGTTAATACACCCGTTAACAGTTTAGGATTTATAAGTTATCACCTACAAAAAATTTTGTATATAAATTTTGTAAAATCTGCGGTGAAAGATATGTTTCGCATAACGTACACAATTCGCTGCATCTTTGCGATCATGTAAAAAAGTTCGGAGCCCCAGACAATTTCAGTGTTTTTAGATCCAAAAACCATATGACCGCCATTAAGACTACAATTAGAAAACCTCGCAAGCTCCTTGATCAATTGTCCCGCAGGTCCCTCTGATTAGAGGTGCTGGATAGCTCAGTTTGTTATGAACCGCATAAAACTATGACATTGAAAAGTACACTCAAACCCTGGTTTAGAGACCGTGACGGGGGTACCCTCAATGGGCTCGGTTTCTAAATCGGGGTTCTCCGAACCCGTGAACAATCTGAGACGTGCGAACCACTTCCTTATATTACGCAATATCCGAACGTGAGTTCGAACCTGAGTACACGCGCACTGAGCCTTTATCCATACGCTGCTGGCATTTCACGCTTGGTTGAACACCGTCTCTTGACGCATGAAGATACACAACTCTTACATCACAAGATTGTTATTCTATTTTTAGGCCTTTATAGTAGACAAAAATCTCTGTGATCTCAATTTTTAATTTTGCCCAATGGTTTGAGTTTTTTGAAAATACAAATTTGTTGGTGTACAACGGTATTAGCTACGAATCTAAGTGTACGAAATATAAAGTGATATTTTGTGTTGCTAAGGTGACTCAGGGTGACTCATATGTATATCAAACTCACCCGGAGGTCCGTCTGTCCGTCGGTTTGTATGTTCGATCTGGTCGTCAGTCGTGACGAATCTCTCTTATGTATCTCTTCAGTTTTAAAGCTACAGAAATTTAAAGACTCTCAAGAAAGACTAAATTACAGTTCATGCACACATAAAGTTTACACAAAATGTTTTTTTCATTCATGCAGTTTTTACACAACCACACATTTTTTGTACTAACACTTTTACACTATTTTTGAATAAATTGTACTTTATACCCAATACGTGTTTATTCCATTGCAGTACATAACCATAAAAATTCTCATTTCGCTTGCATATAGACCTGCAGCTAGCAATGCAATGAATTATTTTCTGGCCTAATTGGTGGGAAGCCCGATCCTATTTTGACCATGAATTTGGATGATCTTCTTTATCTTCCGAGCCCTTAATAACAATGTCCATTGTCCATTGCCCAAGAGGAAGAGAGACATTAGATATTTTAAAGCATTATTATCTAATTTGCATTCCTTTCGGTAATATATTGAGAAAAACCTGAAACAGAAACGTCCCGCTTAGCCCGACGTCTCACGGTATTTGAGTGATTGATTTAATTTATTTTTTAATTAAATGAGGTCAACATGTAGAATCTTTTTCCCAAAGAAATAAGTTATCATTCTTAAAAACCGTATAATTTTCAAAGAATTGGTAAGAAGCAATGAGAAAAAGAGGTAAGTCCAAAACAAAATTTTGTAAATGAGTTTTGAGTGCAGTCCGGATTTTAAAGTGTGTAGTCTGGAAATAGTTAGCGAAAGAATAACTTTGTATACCGCAAAACATTTGTGAGGGTTTAAAAAAGAGATTATAGAGAACTGATTTCTAAAAAGATCAAACTGGCATTTTCGACCATTTATTTGAAACCCATATTATATTTTCTTGCTGTATCACTTGAGGGCACATTTTCATATTAATCTTATTTCACCAATTCTGGATGGAAGTTTAGAAAGTTTGGTTTATCTTACAGAAATTTTCGGCTTTTACTAATCCTTCAGGATATAATCATTTTTACATTTTCATCGGAGAAGGTATTAGATTTGTGTAAAATTTGACCTTCCACCCGTTTTTACAAATGTCTATGTTTTGAGACCCTGTGACCCCGAAAAATAGGTTTTTTCAAATGTGTCTGTATGTATGGATGGCTGTATGTCTGTCTGTAAGCACGGTAACTTTTGAAAGAATTAATATATTTGATTGGCCTTTGGTACACTCATTTAGTGTTGCAAACTTAAGGTCAAGTTCGTTAGCCAGCCATTTTGGATAAAAATTCAGAAAGTTGAAGCGTTTTCAAAATTTTTCAGACCATTTTTCCAAGATTTAAAAATTATATGTACGAATGTTCGTAGTACTCAGTGAGTCGAACAATTTATCCTCATGACTTTTTTCGTTAGAAAATAATTATGAGAATTGTAGGACTTTCAAAATTCGAAGAAAGAAACGATAATAAAAATTTTAAGCCAAACAATGCACGATATGAAAAAAAGTCAGGAGTAGAAAAACTTCAATTTTTGAAAGCCCTACGAGACTGACATAACAACTTTTCGAATTTCCTTGAAGAATCGAAAATTCAAATTTTGAGCCAAATAACGCGTGATACGAAAAAAAGTTAAGATATCAAAATTGTTGCTTTCACGAGGACCCATGAGATTTCTCTTGAACATTTTTTGGCATGATGCATAGTTTGTTTTTTAAGTATAGAAAATGATATTGGCATATTTTAATTTTAATTTTTGAGCCAAACGACACGAGATAAGTAGAATTTGTGCTTTTAAAAAGTCATATAAAATGTCCGTTAAACAATTCTTCATAAGAACAATCGTAAATCATTAAGATAGTTTTTAATCGTCTTTTAAACTATTTGTTTGTTTATATCATACGGTGAGCGCATGAAATCGAGGGGGAAGCGCAAATATTATGATGAGAATGTATCCCTTAAGGCCGATAGAGCCTTAAGTAGATGAAGTTAGAAATGTTACGCAATCGCATTTTTATATCAAACATTTTTATGTCTCATATTCCTCGTTTTTTTCTCCTAAAATGTTGTGGGTACTAAGATAATAAATTATCACACATCGCAAGAACTTAAAATTATCAGCATTTGTGCCAGGCGTTGAAAACCTGCTCCCACGTGCACGCAAATACCAAATATATTTTTTTAGGACTGAAAAGCTTTTGAAGTTAACCTTCCAATCACCAAAGAAAACGTATTTTTTTAAAATTTGTATCTTTTGACCATATATATATTGAAGATGGACTAATTCTTGTTCTATCAAACGAGCCGATGAAAAGAAAAAAAATGTTAATGAATAGAAATATGACAGCGCTTCTTCAGAAAATGTTGAAAAAGGATTTTCTCAAAATGTCCACCTTCCAAAATTAATTCCTTTTTTTGGGAAGATTGCTGATAATATTATACACTAAAAATATTATATGCGAGCTACAGCACGCGGGAAGCGTTGCGATTTCCATTAATAATATACAAATATAAAAAAATATTACTATGTTCCAACTTGGAATTGTACAATTTAAATATATATATATATATTTGAGAGGCATTAAGTTTGAAATATTCAATTCATAGAACTAACTAAAATAATTAAATTGGTTTTCGCATGGCTTTATTTTCAAGGCAAATTTTTTGTTCACAAATTAAGTATGTATTTTGCTAATTTAAAAAATTGGAACGCTACATTAGAGAAATTCTGTTTTCAATCCTTCTTTTGGAATTTTTCGATTTTGCACTTAAACGCTCTAAATTGGAAAATGGTCCACTCTTGAGTTGTCAAATTGAATAATTTCTGAGCCTCTTATGCTCAGTACTGATTTCTGTATTTTTAAGAATATTTTAATACAGTCACTTTCCGCTTTTGAAAATTTGAATCAGTCTAATAGAACGAAAGATATTGAATTTTCAAAGAAAAAGTTACCCGTAATTTTGAGGTCCCCTATCTGTGCCAATTTGAAAAAAAAATTGGAGTGTCACTTGTTACTAGCAAAGGAAAGAGTCAGTCAAGTTATAGCCGAATCTTATTAATTGACGGAAATTATTGTGATGGAATGACGTGGAATCCAACTTCGAATCGGTCAACCATTGACAACAAACAAGTAAAAGCGATACCGATTCTTCAAAATTAAACTCTACACCTAAAAACTCTACACCACTCATTCTACACGAAAATACTCTGCATAATCATATTTATATAACAAATTAAATATTTAAAAAAACTCAGCACGGTCAAATCCTACACCATAAAACTCTGCACAAAATAAAAAATGTAAATTTTGCGAAATTAGATAAACTGTACACAATAAAATTCTGGACAAGAATACTTCACACAAGCGAATAAAATGATTTTGGTAGCATCCCGATTTTAAAAGCCCTACACAGTTTGACCATTTGATGCTACATAGCGAGACTCAACACGCAATAGTGCAAAACAGCTGGAAAAACATTTTTTTACAGCTAATCATCAAGTTATTTTGTGTAAGGTCTTCTTTGCATAGTTTTATTGTCTAAGAGTTCATTTAAATTTGCTGAATTGCAATTACTATTTTTTGCAGAGCTTTACATTGTAGGATTTAAAAGCAATGAGTTTGAATTTTGAATTACTTTACATGCAGTTCACAGTGGTTATTATAATGTACTGAAGAACACCAAATTTTTGTATGAATCATCTGACGCTCTTTTTTGCCGTGTCTTTAACATTTGCTGCAGCTGTAAATGGTCAAAGTAAGGAAATCGTAATCGTCATCTCCATTCTATTCTGAAATTCATTTGTAGTTCAACAATTATATAAGGCAATAGGTGCATTTCCGAATGGCTGAATACTCCGATTTTACTTGAGTTTATCTCAGCCAATACGCAAAATTCTGCAAAATTTTTCAGACAAAAGTTGTAGATCTCATTGAGATACAAATTTTCTTTTCAAAGCATTTTTTTCCACGAGTGATAGTTTCCGAGACAATTAGTGATACATCTAACGATCAACTATTTCGGTACTGTGCATTACCGTGGCAACAAGCCCTAAGTGGCGACAAGAGTAATTAGGCACCTCTGTGACTAATTACAGAAATAATGCTGGTCAAATCCCTACCATTTCCCCCTATCCATTTCTAGCTTCTCGTATGGAGCGGAAAGTCACCCCTGTGACTGGTCACAGAAATAATAATCTTAATGAGATCTACAACTTTTATCGAAAATATTTTGCGAAATTTTGTGTATTGGCTGAGCTAAGCGCAAAAAACCTTGATTTTTGAGGTTTCTTTTTCATAAAGATCGATGTATCACTAATTTTCGCGAAAACTATCACTCGCAGATAAAAATGTTTGGAACAAAAAATGTGTAACTTGATGAGCTGTACAACTTTTTTCAAAATATTTAGCAATATTGTGCGTATTGGCTTAGATGAAGGCAAAAAGCCATGATTTTTATGGGGTTTTTTTTTATGAAAATCGATTATCACTAATTTTCGCGAAAATTATCACTCTTAAAAAAAATGTATGTTACAAAAAATATGTATTTTGATCATATTTGAATCAGCGCGTCAAAATACATAAATATAGGAAGTTTGAAAAAAATCGGAGAATTCAGCTATTCGGAACTTTATCCAAACTCGCAGTTTTAATGCGAGTGTTGCGAAAATAAGTTTTCAAACCATCTTAATAGTTCAGAAATTCAGATTGTTCACGCAAAGAAACAGTTTTTATGAAACATCAATCACGCACATCTTCAAAATGTCAATTTTCCACATTCGTTGTCTGAAAAATTTTTCTGGTTTCATGGTGTCACCAAATCAAATCGGTTCTGTCCGGACATACATATAGACACTATTTTAATTTAAAAAATTTAGCGCTTTAAACTCGGTTTCAGAAATGGCCATGAGTGCCCGCTGCCCAGCTTGAAATTCGAAACTGAACTGAGAAGAGGAGAGTGACGCGCCGCTCATTCGACCGAGCGAGCCACCACACTAACACACTAGTGGTCGAGATGGTTCAAACGACAGACCCTGAAAAAAGTGATCGCGTGGAACATTAGCATCAGAGACAAACTGCCAAGAGTCATAAATCTACAGGGTAGCCACTGACCGGAAAAACAGGGAAAACCGGAAATTAGTGGGGAATTTCGAGCACAGGAAAATAGCCTGGATTTTTGTTAGAAGCCGGAAACTTTTCAGATCTGTTTTTACTTTTGGAATAAATATCGTTTTGCTCTTTAAAAAAAACTGTGTTTGGAATTGAGCTCTGCGTTACCAACCATCTCCGTTAAAAAAACGAAGATAATTTGATATTTAATATTCTAGAGTTAATGTTTCCTTCACAAATGAATGTTCTTCTTTATACTGTATATTTGAGGATTTGAAGCTTGTATTGATGGATCGTTGAAATACTAAAGTTCCTTTCATCTTTGAGAACGAAAAATTCCTTTTTAAATATTCAACATAGTAACTTCATAGGTAACCTACATTTATATATTTAATTAATTAATTGGAAAATCGCTTTTCAGTAAAAACTGATTTTGAAGTTGAAGAGTGCTATAAACTCACGTCTTGCATATTTTATCTTCAAATATAAAATTTACCCACTTTCGGTCATTTCGAGTACATAAAAGTATAATGTTACCAAATAGAGCACCGATTAAACGATGATTTCCTTTCAAAAATTTAAAAGCTATATTTTAGATCCTGGGTTACAAAAACAGGCATATCTCCTAAACTACGATCGATAAAATGGGCTCTTCTCTTGCGAAACGTCACAATTTATATTCTGAAATATCATCAGTTGCTTCCTTGGGCGAAATTCTCAGTGCAGTTTATTACATCACACAATACACACTCTTCGCCCCATTCCCCTCTCTATCCCTTTTTGGAACAATCCCCATTTTTTCACCTGTTTTCAAGAAAAAAAAATTTTTCTCTCTTCTTTTCGGTTAAATGAGAACTAAATTAATGGAAGCCAATGAGAAAATCCAACTATTTTTTGTTAAAAGATAATTTTTTCAAATTGAAAAGTCTACTATCATATTTTTGGTCCAGAATTAATTTCGTTTAGTTAAGAATTCTTTTATTTGGTTGGGAATTTAATTATTTTGTTGAAAATTTATCTTTTTTGGTTGAAAGTCATTTCTTTTTATTTGAAAAGTCCAATATTATATTTTGGGTTCAGAATTCATCTCTTTTGGTGAAAAATTCTACTATATGGTGGGAAATTTCATTATTTTGTTGAAAATTAAAGTATTTTATTAAAAAGTATATTTATTTGTCGTAAATTTAACTGTCTCATCGAACATTCGTCTTTTTAGATAGAAAATTCGCCCTTTTTGATAAAAAATTCATTTTTTATGGTTGAAAGTGCATTCTTTTCAATTGAAAAGTCTAATATCATATTTCTGGTCCAGAAATCATCTGTTTCGGTTCGAAATTCTAGTATTTAGTTGAAAATTTAATTATTTTGTTAGAAATTCAACTATTTCCTTTAAAAGTCATATTTTTTTGGTTGAAAGTCAATTCTTTTTATTTGAATTCAGTTGCATTGATTCCAGTGAACTGAAAAATATTGCTGAGTTTCAGTAGTTTGAGTTAAATGAAGCAAATTTAAATAAATCAAAAAAATTCCTTTGAATTGAGTAAAATGGAAGTAAACAGAAATCAACAGAATTCAAGTGGATTGAAAAAATGCAAAGCATAAAAAACAGCTATTGAAATAAATAAAATTTCAGTGAATTTTAAAAGAATTGAAGAGAAATAGGAAGAATTAGATGAAATTCATAAAAAATCAAGGTGCATTTTTAAAAAATTCAAGTAAGTTGAAAACATTTCAAAAAAATTAACAAAACTTATTGAGTTTATTAAGTTTGGAGTGAATTTAGAAAAATTTCAGAGAACTTTAAACTATTTAATAAAAATAAAAAGAATATAGGATAAATTAATGAGAATTAAGGGTGAATTTCAAATGAATTCAAATGAACTGCAAAAAATCAAAATATTCCATTGATTTCAGTAAAACTGGAGTGAATTTAGAAGAATTCAAGAGAATTCGATGAAATTTACATGAATCTAGTATGAATTTAGAGGAATTCAGGGTGAATTTGAGATAACTCAAGTAAATTCAACAAAATTTTTGAAATCCAAAAAAATTACATTGAATTTAGATAAATGAGAGTGAATAGAAATCTTATGAAATTTACAAAATGTCATAGAAATTTAAGGAATTCAAAAGAATTTAAAGAAATTCAGAAATAGGTGTAGACCTGAATTCAATAGTGGTTAACCCTTAGATAAACCCAAAGTCAATCTGATCCTGGGTAAGCTAAACATACATTTTAAAGTATTAAAGAAATCTTTAAACTATTGAAATTACATATTTTCGTATTCTAAGCCCGATTCTTAATATCTCCAACAATTTTTTTTGTTTTACAAAATTTGGGGCTTATTTCTCAAAAAATAACAAATTCTTCCTGGGGGTAAAGATTCCTTAGCTATAAATTTCTTTTGTTTTTAATCGGAAACTACGCGTTTTTGCACTAAAAGGATGAAATTTGGGGGGTAGCTTTTGAAAAATTCAAACTTTTGTTAGGCACCCTATTGTAGGTAGCAACACTTTTGAACCACACGTCCATAATCATTGAAAAATACGAATAAAGTTGAATTTATCGCCTTATTATATGCAATTTAAAAAGTTCTTTTAAACCATTACGCATAAATAACTTGAAGAATATTCACAATCGCCCCCTTCGAAAAATTTCCTAGATATAGTCATTTTAGGCAACTGACTTCTGCCTAGGCAAATGTTATCTGCATGGGCGAATAGCTTTTTGAATTTTGTTTTTATTATTATTTGTATTAAAATGCTATTCGCCTGTATAAATAGTATCTGACGGAACAGTTCCTGGGCAAATAGCAATTATTTTTAGAATATCATTTACGTTAAGATCAGTGCCGGTTTACCTATTAGGCAAGATAAGCAAATGCCCTATAGTAGGGTGAAATCAAAAAACAAGGTTTAACATAACTCGCAGAAGCCAATTCTTGACCGATTTCAGATTTTTGTTTTAGAAAAATGCTTCATTCAATTTGAAAGAAGTCTGTGTGGGCAGTTTTGAAATTTTTCATGTTCAAACTTTTATGTTATTGCAAATGGAGAAAAAATATAGATTAAAAAAATGTTTTTTATCTTCTTTTAAAAATTTTTCCTATGCTTACTAAGTCCAGTATCGCTTTGATTTAATGTGCGGAGATATTTGGAACAGAGGGAATTTGTCAGTCGTGAAGTTAATTATTTACACAAACTAAATTAACAAATAATCATCATTAAGGATTTTAAAAATGTAATTGTAGATTTTTGCTTACAAAATATATTTCTGCGTTGAAATTACTTGTTTTTATCGACCAGGTGATAATTGATATTCCGATATTTCATCTTAATTTTATAAACAAATTATATAAAAAGATGCCCAGTGTGCATATTTGAAGGCAGATAGAAATAGTTCATTTTATTCATTCTTTTCAAGTTGTGCTGCGAGAGATGTTTACCCTGGCAAAAGTTTCGGATAGGAATTCATTCCAAATCATCTCAAATTATTACGAAATTTGTATCCGAAACAGTCCGAATCAGTCCGAATCACTCTCAAAAAAGTTCTACATTTCGTTCGATCCAAATCGGTTTAAAATTAATCCGACTCAATCCGGCTTAATTCGTACTTCCAATCCGAATCAATCCAAACTCGGGTTGATATATACTGAATTTTTAATCCGAATGAAGTCGAATGAAGCCGAGTTCGGATTAAATCGCATTTATTCGAATTGAAAATCGGTTAATGTCAATCCGAGTTCGGATTCATTCGAATTGAAAATTTGATTCGGATTGATTTGATTGAGTCGGATTCAGTCGGATTAATTTTTTACCGATTTGGATTGAACGATATCCAGAACTTTTCTCGGATTGGTTCGGATTGATTCGGGTTGGTTTGGATACAGATTTCGGATTGATTCGGATTAGTTCGAAATGATTCGGATTAGTTCGGAATGACTAGGAATGAACCTCTATCCGAAAATTTCGCCAGGGATGATTTTATCGAAATTAAGTGAACAAATTACCAATGTGGACACTTGAAGGCAAATGTGAATTATTTTTTTCTCTTAATTATTTTTAAATTATGTTGCAAATGGTATTTAGTGTAATCAAAAATCAAAAGGTGACATTAGATATTATTTGTTAATTTTTTAATCAGATTACATAGACAAATTATCATTACAGACCTCGGTCATTTGGGAAATTCAAAATAGTGTCAATAGTAGCATAAATTTTGAAAAATAGAAACAAAATACTGCCATGCAATTTTTTAAATATTAAATCAAGGAGTTAACTATTTCTGAAATCTGATATACAATATGCATCTTCCATGAAATCGCGTGAAATCCTTTCTCATCTTTTAAAATCCCCTAAAATCTTTGAATTCCGTTGAAATCCTTTGAGAACTCCCGAAATCTCTGATCCTCTAGAAATTTCTGAAAAACTCGTAAATCTTTCTAGATCCCTTGGAATCTTTAAAATCCCTTGAAATCTTATAATTTCTTTTGAAATCCTATGAATCCCTTAAATGTGGCGAAATCCCTGCAAACCGTAGAAGTTATTAAAAATTCCTAGAAGTCTCTCTCATTTCATTTTATTCCCCAAAGTTCTCTATAAATTCGTTGAAATACCTTAAAATATTTTAAGTATTCCGTACAACATCTTGAAATTAGTAATATCTTTCAAAATTCATTTATAAATCATGAAATCTATGACATCTTCTGAAATCCCATAAAATGCCATAAAATCTGATAAAGCTCCTCGAAATCCCTTGAAATCTTTCAAAATATCCTAAGAGCTTTGAAACCCCTTGAAATTTATGTAATCCGTTAAAATTCACTGACATTTATTAAAAACCCTTGAAATATACTGAAGTCCTCTGAGATCACTAGAAAACTCTCCAATATTTTCAACTTCTAAAAATATATAGGAATTTCTTATAATCTAATGGATCCTTTTAATTTCTTTCGAAATCTTATGAAACCCTCAAATATTACAAATTCTTAAATCTTTGAAATCCTCTGTGACACCATTGAATCCCTTGAAATCTTCGAAATCCTTTTATGTCTTTTATGTTCTTTTATGTTTTAAAATTTTTTTTTTTGAGATGGCGGGTATGTCATTTTAGCCAATCTATCGAAATTCGAATTATTAAACATATTTGGTAACATTTGAGGAGATTTAATATAAAATAAATTTAAAAATTTATAAAACCTAAAAGAAACCTAAAATTTTTTTAAAAATACTCTCAACTGAATTCCAAAGAAAATTATGAGAGCCAATTCTTGAATCTTTTTTTATTGCATTTCCTTGTTAACAAATGAAGTGAAGAAATGGCAGTTTTTGCAATTTATTTTTATCTTTCTGTAAACTATCGAAAGAAACTAGGGATTAATCGGAACAAAAGTAATAGCATCTAATACACGAAATTAATTTATGAAATGTTTCATTGAATTTTTATAGGCAAATTGTATAAACGAAATTTGAAAGTTGGCGGTTTTTCGATTTAACAACTTTTTTTCCAGCAATCTACTTTATATTCCACTGTTAGTGGTTCAGAATAAAAAATATTATAACCAATAAATGTTTGTCGATTTTATAAACAAATGTAAAATCCAGGCATCTAGGGCAAAAAATAATTCATGTTTTCATCAGAATGGTTTGACATTGTCTTCATAGTGATGACAATTTAGTTAACTATAGCATTCAATAACATTCATCAACGTTATGAACAAATTCTATAAGCAAATGCACTTTTGGGTCATTTATTCACAGAAAAACAGTCTCCTTTCTCTAAAACGATTTTAAATTGATTTAATAGTGATATTTCATCGTTCAGCTTTGTTCCGTCAACATATTTGTTGATGTTGTAAACAAAATAATGTTAAAAAATGCTCTATTCGGCCATTTCTTCACAGAAAAACATTATTCTTCCACTAAAACTATATATTTCAAATTGGCCTAGGTATTATTTTCAAATGTTATTTGAACTTATACTATACCTGCTAAACAAAAGTGGTAAATATGAATTCCTATTCATTCGAAGTGTATATTGGTCAACTAAATCAACGTCAGGGAACTGAAATATGATGATAATTGTGGAAAAGTTTCATGATTTATGTGAAAAAAAAGACTTTTATCGAATTTCCGTGTAAAAATTTGAACAAAGAAAGAAATTTCAAACGAAGGAACCAAAAATATTTATGCAGCTTTTTCGGAACATTTTTATAATATTACTAAAACATCTGCCCGCTATGCGGGCACATTCTAATTTTTTTGTTTTAATTAAGTTGTTAACGATTGAAGCAACAATCATGCGTCTCATTGAAAAATGGTCAGAAGAAAATTTGTAGATCTTTTGAGAGTAACTATCAGCTTGAAAAAATTTTTTCGTATCTTGTATATTTTGATCGAAAAATGGATTTTTTTATTTTTAATAACATGTGGATGCCTCCCATCTTCAGAACGTTTTTTGAGCGTTTATATACCTAAGAAAGAAATAAAATTTCTTGTGACATGATTTGCACAATTTACTTAAAAAATGGTCACTGTCCGCCGGACTATTATAAATTGTCCTGATCGAACATCACTGTTAAACCAACATAAAAAAGTTTTATTTAAAACTGCATTTTATTTTCTGTGGATATACGGTCGAACAGTGTATACGTTGAAACAATTTGTTTAAAGCAATAATACATGTGTTGCAAGGATCGATTACTTTTACAACAAAACATTGTGAAGCTAATTTTAAGTCGTTTTAGTGAAAACAGAATATATTTTTGTAAATAAATGGCTGAATCGTGAGTTTCTTTATACAACTTGTTCAAAACATCAATAAATATGTTGCAGAAGTCGACTTTTTTACAGCACATTACTGTTAGGAGAATTTGAAATAGTTTCAGTGAAAGCAGCATGTATTGCTGTAAATAAGTGGGCCAATAGTGTATTTATTTTTATAATTTTGTTTATAACATTGACAAATATGTTAGAAGGACAAAGTTCTCTGATGAAACATCAATATTAAATCATTTCAAAGTCGTTTTAATGAAAGCAGAATATATTTCTGTGCATGAATGGCCGAATATTTCATTTGGAAACATAATTTCTTTATAACATTGACAAATAAGTTGGAAGGACAAAATTTTCTGATGGAAAATGACTTTTAAACCAATTTGAAGTCATTTGGGTGAAAGCAGAATATATTTTTGTGAATAAATGGTGGAATAGTGTATTTTTTATATAATATGCTTATAACATTGACAAATTAGTTGGGAGGT
>JAUMHM010103543.1:0-22873 GCA_032362435.1 Melikaiella ostensackeni
AAATCGATCTGTACTTTTTCGAAGGACCTGCTAGGGGTATCTGTGATACGCATTGGCATTTTCGTTTTGATTCTAGTTAGCTTCCTTTTTTGACATGTTTCGCAAGTTTTTACATATTCTCTAATCTCATTTCTCATACCTTTCCAATAAAATCGGTCGCGAACCCTAGCAAGAGTCTTAGTTTCACCTTTATGGCCTCCTATCGTAGAATCGTGGGATTCCCGTATAATTTCTAGGCGCTGTTCCTCTGCAGGTATCTGCACTTCACCTGTACAAACAGTAATCTCCTTTTCCAAAATGCGTTTTAAAAATTCGCTCGATTATCGACCACGACATTTTATCAAAACCGTTTCCCTCTCATGATATACTAAATGATTTAATATTCGCAGCTTCTCTTAGCATGGTAATTGCCCTCTTAATATTTTTTGCAAATAACTTCGCGTCAAAATTTCTTTGATAGAAAAATTATAAACGAAACGCTTTCCTTTCATTGTAGATATAAATCCTAATTCTGCATTTAATTCTTTCAGATCAGCGAGTCTGATAATGGAATTTTACATGAGCTCTCTTCCTACTGGTTATCACCTGCGATAAAAATTGGTAGTGCTTCTGCAGATACGCTTGTACTCCTTCCAACTTGTTCCTCAACGTCTCTCTCAGACTCATATACATTCAACATAACATCTCCCCATATTCCTATCAAATGACTCGACTCATTTTCACTTAACTCATCATCATCATTATTATTCTTGTTCTGTATTTGATATTTCAACTCTTTAGAACTCTCTCGCTTTTCCGAGTGACCTGCAGGCCCACTATCAACCCCGTTTTCAAGAGGGTTGGTGCGACCCCCAGACCACCAACACCCGGAGGAACCGATCCCTATCTTAGGGCACTGTCAGTTATCTCCCCTGGAGCAACCCCGCGTGATGACAACCCCTCACCCATTGAAGGCGTCTCGATCACCGGCGGTTCTTCATTTCCAGAAGAGAAGCGACTTTTTCCTCCTCTTCTTGTATCCCATGTATCGCTAGCCTTGCGTTTCCTATAGATCTTTTCTTCTGTTATGACACACCTTACCTCCTCACTGTCAGGTCACGGCCGGTACGTACAATTCGTCCTGCTCTCGCAACCCTTGCTCGCGTCCAACTCTCTATCGTTGAGTGGAACGACCTTGGGTGCTACACGAGAGCTTGATCCAGAATTCGCACTACTTTCTTTCTCTAACCCGACCTGACGGGGTGACATTAGGTCAGGAATGGGCTGGGGTGGAAAGCTTCGAGTCTGACAATCGTCATTGTCTATCAGAAATATCATTCTCTCATTTTCATTCTCAAAACTTTGATCTTCATCAATCTCACCATCTGTCTCAGAATCCTCACTATTCTCATTATTCAACCTCATATTCAAACTTGCAAAAACCCTCTCTATAGGATACTCATGGTAAAGTACAATACTTTCGAAAGGGGTAACACAAGCTGTTCCTCCTTCTTTCATGGAATCGCCAGTGCTATCCCCTTCGCTTTTCTCATTTTTCTCATTTACATTCTTCAACTCTACAGGATTACGAGACAGCGCATCTGCATTGGCATTCACCCTACCTGGTTTATACTGAATTTTATAATCATATTCCTGTAACTTTATTTTCCATCGAGCTAAGCGTGAACCCATCGTGGGATCTTTTAGTTGATCTAACCAGATAAGAGAACGATGATCGGTAACTAGCTTGAATTTTTGACCATAAACGTACGGCCGGAAATGCTTCACCGCGAATATTATAGCCAAAAGCTCTTTCTCTGTGGTGTTATAATTTAATTCCGCTTGACTAAGAGTACGAGACGCATACGCAATTGGTAAATCTTTCCCTACAATTCCCTGGCTGAGGATCGCACCCACGGCATAATCGGACGCATCGGTAGTTATTATAAATGGCTGAGAGAAATCTGGATATTGTAAAATTGGTTTTGAGCAAAGACTGTTCTTTAATTGGTCAAACGACTTTTGTGCTGCTTCAGTCCATACAAATGGAATGTTTTTCTTTAGGAGAAGTTTTTAAACGACTCAATAATTTGTCTAATTTTTCGTTATGTTCCTTCAAAGACTTTGCGTGAATGACAATGTCGTCCATATATACGAACATTTCTATACCCTGTAAACCCGTACGTACGCGATCCATTACTCTTCGCAACGTAGCTGGCGCATTTTTTAAGCCAAATGGCATCCGGTTGAACTCGTAGTCACCAAAGGGTGTAGAAAAGACCGTTTTGTGCCTATCAGCAAGCTCTACTTCGATCTGCTGAAAACCGGAAGCGAGATCGAGCACTGTGAAGTGCTTGGTACCCCCGAACTGATCCAAAATATCTGTGATGTTTGGCAGCGGGTAGGCATCTCTGACGGTCTTTTCATTAAGGGCGCGGTAGTATATGACCATCCGCCACCTTTTATTACCTTGCGAATCTAGCTTTTTCGGGACCACCTAGACCGATGAATTGTAGGGTAAATTGAGAGCTGAAATAGCATTGCAACCTTTTAAGTTTGACGTTTCCATATTAATCACGTCTTTATGTATCACAGGGTACCGATAATTACCTTTATTTACTGAAACATTGTCAATAGTATTTATCGCGTGCTTTAAAACGTTTGCACAACTCAACCTGTCGCTCTGAAGAAAGAATTGATAAGGGAATTTTCATATACGCCTTAGAAGACTATTTTTCTCTTCAGAATTCAAGTTTTTCAAATCAAGTGCAGCTATAATTTTCTCAAGTCGCTCACTCGCTAATTTCAGTTTTTGTCACGGGCAAGGTAACTGATTGCTTACTTCTTGCTTTCAGAATTAGTTTTCTCGATTTTGGTGGATTGGAGCAAGAGACATTTCCTGATGCATGTTTTATTGTTTTTGTTTGCAGGTCAATCACTGAATCGGCTAAAAATTGCATTCCAAGCACATCGTCATTTTTTATGGGAAAAGTATTTGGGACAATCTGGAAAGGACAAGACTCCCCATTTACGTCGAGATATACCTCTCCTGAAGTTTTAACTGCTTGCTGAGTAATTCCGAACAAATGGTATTCAACTTGAAAATTTACTGGTGCACCTGTTCTGAGCTTTCTACGTTCAATTAAATTCGATTCCGCGCCTGTATCGATTACGAATATTCCATCGCCATTCTTCAGGTATTTACTATTTATCTCTACATTGGTTGACCGGACCTTTCCCTCAGTATTGATGCTCAAGACGACCCGCCGGACGGGTGCTTCATCGTCGCACTCTTCCGACGAAGTTACTTCTCGTTGAAAGCCTCCTGTTTGTCCTGACACCCGTATGCAATTTTTTTGTGACGTTTAATAAAATCATCATAATGATGTCCTGAAATTTTACAATAGCTACAAGTTACTTTACCTTTTTCTTTTCCGCTAACTTCCTCCAAACAATCGCGAGCATAATGGTCTGCCTTTTTGCAATTAAAACATTCCCCAGACTTTCCTCTGGAATTCCATTCACGGGCAAAATGTCCCGGTTGAATACATATGTGCCAATTTCTCCCTGAACTAATTAAAACACGTGCGCCATCGTGTGCAAAATGACCGACTTCGCCGCATTTATGGCACATAACTTCGGTCTGTGCATCTGAATAATTTTTCTCGTTTTGTATGTGGATACCGCCTCCTCTGCCTTTCCCTTTGAAGCTAGATCCTGTACCTCGACCTACCGCAAATTTTCTAACCCGCGCATTACTATAATAAGGTCGGAATCGGCCATGCGTGTTTTCCGGATGTTTAATTTGCGACGATTTTTCTGCCCCTTCATTGTTTTCGCTTTCTGGTGACGTTTCTTTTCGGTCTAACCCACCCTCAAAATTGATCTCCCATTTTGCGGTTTTGGCGAAATTAATCGCCTCCTGAAGTAATTTCGGCCTATTGACTCTAACTCGCCAAATTAAATCCCTTTTTTCAACCCATTATAAAATTGTCGCGAACGGTATCACTCACGGATTTTATCATATATCGTGCTGCTTCTTGGGAATGTTGATCTTCGACCAACTCGATTGCTAATTCGCGATCCATATTGTTGGACCGTTTCATTCTCGCGTTGTGCGCTAGTCGCTATTACGCTATTCAATTGGCTTAAACTTCGATGCTCAGCAAAAGTATTTTTTAGATTCCGTAATGGTTGTTCCAAGGTATGCATATCAGGCATGTTCTCTGCATCAAATTTTTTCGGGATGAATTCCAACGCTGCTTTGAAAGGAATAGGATTTTCTGATTCTCCTATGGGAGGAAAGAACATCCCCGAACTAGAGGTACCTAAGGAAAGACTACCGGGAGAAAAATGCGAGTCTTCTGTGGAAGAAGGCTCAGAACTGAACGGTCTAAATTTTCTCTTTCGATTTCAGCTTGGTCTTTTTATACGGAATCATCTCTAAAAGGCATAGAAGGTCTACCTCTACGGTACAAGAGGCATAAGCCTCTTGCGCTCGCGCGACCGCGATTTCGCGTATACATCTTAAAACGCTGATTTTAATTATTTCAAAAATAACTACTCGAGTAATTGGATCGCAACGATACTCAAAAATTGGCAAACCGACTCACTTGACTGATGTTCTGGAAGAGCGACTGATCTCTGAAAAACGGATACACTACGCGAATCAGTCTCTTCTGAATTCCCAGGCTCCTCGTTGGTCCTCTGCCAAAAAACTTGCTCTGACTTCCTAGTCCAAACTCCAAAGCCTGCAGTGATCCAGGGGGAAACGACACGTGGCCTTTTCCATCATACATTTTGTGCGGGGTACTTTAAAACTTGACTTATCTTATATACTTATTACTTATATGTGAATGCATCATTATAAGAAGCTTATGAAAAGGATGAATTCAATTTCTGATAACTTACATCTTAAACCTCCAACTTTTTTCATATGGCTTCCCCTAGTAAAAATTATTTAAGCTTCAGTAAATAATAAACACATAGAAAAAATTTAATTGGATTCAAACAAACTTTGTTCGAATTAAATGAAGATTTTGTTTGAATCAACAAAGACTCCCGCACTGAATGTATGGGATTTTAAGGGAAACTGGCTTTCGTTGGAATTAAATAAAAGTTTAATATTCTCTAGATTTTATAAGGTTCTGATCAAACCGGCTTTTTTATTGCAATGTGAGGGGGATCTCGCAAATTAAGGGAAAGGTAAGGATTTGGGCGCTCGAGAACAGGGTAAAGGCAATTATGAGCAAACAATATTTAAGTAAAGGTTTGGCTTATTTAACCACTTACAGCGTTGGACTCCCAAAAGCCCGAACCGGGCGGCGAAGCCCAGAGTGGGCAAGCGATGATACGTGGCACCCGGGCGATAAAGCCAAGGTACCGGGAGAAAACGGGATGATTTCGGGAATAGGGTGGATGGCGTTAGGATAACTCCTGGTAGACCTTAGCCTCTTATAGCCTTATATACTTTATTTCCAGAATCTTCATTTTCATCAATTCTATCAAATTTATTTCGCTTTGATAAATGTAAATTATTATGTTTATACTGAAATTAACTCAAAAGTACTTGTGACTGTTGTCTCTGTGAAGGGTATAAAATTAGTTATTCTGTGGTGTTTGTAGGGAGTTTGAGTAAAATTTCCTGTTGTTTAACTGTAAATGTAACATAATTTTTATTTTTAATTTATATTTGGGTATTGTGATCTGTTGAAATTCTTCGTTTTCTTCTATTATTGTCCCTAATCCTTTTTCTTTTCCTTTTACTTCTTTTAGTATTTTTTTTTCACTTCGTTCCTTTTCTTTTCTCGCTCTTCTTGTTTCTTTTTCATTATTTCATTCTCTCTTTCCAATTTCTGTTCTTTTCTTTTTCTATGTGTTTCCTTTTTCTTTTCCTTCTGCTTTCTCTTGATTTCTTCTTCTGCTGCGTATCGTTCTTGTCTGTATGCAAGTAAGTTTTTCATTTTTTGTTTTGTAATTTCTGCTTTTGTTTCCTTCCACCACAAATGAAGTCTACTTTTACTTTCTTCCCACTCTTCTCTGTTTCTTTTTCTTTCCACCAATCTTTCTCCATCTTGCTTCCGGTATTCTTGTTTTTTATCGTTTCTTCCTTTATTTTCAGGAATTCTATGTCCATTGAGAACTCTGTGTGTCTCCTTTTTCTTTGATATTCCTCTTCTTTTCTTCCTTACTTTTCCTGCTCCGTTTCCCAACTCCCTAATGGAGATTGAGGTACATCCACGTTTCTTTGGCATTTGTGGCCAGCTATGCTGCCAACTTTTCATTGTCTGTAGCATATGCTGCAGACAAGAACGATTTCTATCTCGTTGCCCATTGCTTTCTGAAATTCAATATTTTTCTGTTTTGTTCTGTTTTGTGTCACCAGTTGTGTAAGCGTATTTTTGTATAGTATCAGTAGTGTAAAAATCAATTTGTCCACTTGCATGCCATTCAAAAAATTAATTCAAAACTATTTTTTAATATTGAATTTTTTAATATCCTTCATGTTCGATTTACCTAATGATTTTCCGTTTTTCGTTTTTATTTCGTAGATGGTTGGTGAAATCTTGGCTTTTATGAAAAACGGTCCTTTAAAATTTTTACTCAATTTTTTAGCTATTCCTTCCCCTTTATTTGACAATGTTTTATTGCTTTTTAGTATTTGTTCGCCAATTTCAAAACTTATCGGCCTACGCCTGAGATTATGATATGTAGATTGTGTTTCATTTGTGGTATCTAAATTTTTAATAACTTCTTCTCTTATTATTTTTAATTTTCGCATTCTATCTGCCCATTTTTTTGATTCTTGAAATTCGATTTCATTTTTGTCATTCAAATCTTCATTTAACGCAAATTGTGAATCATCTAAATTTTCATCTCATAATCTATGATCTTTCTTTACATACGCTTGCATTGCCGTTTTAATTGATCTGTTGCATCTTTTAGTAGGATCTGCTTGTGCATGATATTTAGCGGTTTTTGAATGTCTAATATCAAATGCTTAAGTTAGATTAATTATTGATTTATTCATACATTCTGTACCATTATCTGTAAATAAAATTCTAGGTCCATGGTTCCTCAATTTCTCTTTTTCTCATTAAACCTATTTGATAATTTACTTTCGGTTTTATTCTCTGGCAAATTTCACATTCTTTTACATATTTCAATGTTTCAGAATACATTCCGGGGCAAAAATAATTTTCAGAAATTTTCGCATAAGTTTTTTCTATTCCTAAATGACCTGCTTGTTCATTGTCGTGATTTTCAATTAAAACTTGTTCTCGTTATTCTTTTGGTATAGTTAATTTCCATGGGTTGCTATCTAAACTTAAACTTGATTCTTAAGCGTCGGGTCAATAGAAATATAATTGATCGTCGCGCATTCTCCAGTGTGGATTTTCTTCTGGCTTATTTTTAACATGTAACATTTTAGTTTTATACCAATTATCCTCAATTTCTTTGAAATCTTTTTCTTTAGTTCCTACTACACTGGCTAAAGTACTTGAAACTTTCATTTCATTTTCATTTGACCTTGATAATGCATTTGGGACATGTAAACTTTCTTTTCTGTATACAATTTCATAGTCGTACTCCAATAATTCTAAAGTCCATCGTGCTAGTCGACCAGTTGAATTTTTTAAATTATGAAGCCATTTTAAGATAATATGATCTGTAATCACTTTAAATGAATATCCTTCAAACGCTATTACATAATTTTCACCGTTTATATTTTTCGTTAATACGGCTCCTAATCCTGTATCACTAGCATCGGTTTCAAGTTGGAATGGGCTTCCAAAGTCAGGGCGGGCTAAAATTGGTGCTGTTGTTAGCAAGTGTTTAATAGTCGTAAATGCTTGTTCCTGTTTGTCCACCCATAACCACTTTACTTCTTTCGTTAATAGCTTTTGAAGGGCTTCTATAATTTCTGCAAATTTTGGAATAAATTTCCTGTACCATGATGCCATTCCTATTAATCTTTGTATGTGTTTGACCGTTTTTGGTCTTGGAAAATCTAAAACAGGTTTGATTTTTTCTTCATCAACTTGTAACCCTTTTTCATGTACAGTAAGTTTTGAATATTTTATTTCGGAACATCCAAATTCACATTTATCTAAACCTATTGTTAAACCTGCATCTTTGATTTTATCTAATACGATTTCTAAATATTTAAGATGTTCTTCAAAATTTTTTGAGACTATAATTATATCGTCGAGGTAGCAAAAGACATTCGGTTTTAAATCTGGTGTTATTATTTTGGACATTAGGCGCTGGAATGTAGCAGGAGCATTTGATAATCCAAATGGCATTCTCTGAAACTGATACATTCCTTTGCCCAGGACTATAAACGCCGTTATCGGTTTAGATTTTTTCGTCCAGCGGTATCTGATGATATGCTGAACGAAGATCGATTTTCGATATATATCTTTCTGACCTCAGCACGTCTAATATTCCTGACATGATGGGGATCGGGTATGAATCTTTTTTAGTTATTTTAACAACTTTCCTAAAATCCAAACAGAATCTATATTTC
Source organism: Melikaiella ostensackeni (assembly GCA_032362435.1). Classification (NCBI taxonomy): domain Eukaryota; kingdom Metazoa; phylum Arthropoda; class Insecta; order Hymenoptera; family Cynipidae; genus Melikaiella; species Melikaiella ostensackeni. The sequence continues at coordinate 8,510 of JAUMHM010103543.1, forward strand.
CACCAGTCTTTTTTATCATTACTATGGGGTTCGACCAGTCACTATTAGATGGTTCTATAATTTTTTCCTCTAAAAGTCTATCTACTTCCTCATACATAAATTCTCTTATTTTTGGTGACACACAATAATATCTTTGTTTGATTGGCTCATGACCCTGGATATCTATTTTATGGCATGCTAAGTGTGTTGGTTTCAATTCTCTTCCTGAATCTTTAATTTTCCTTATAATTAAATTTTCTAATTGGGCTTCGTTCAATTCTACAATTCCTTCGCTAATTTCATCGCAGAATTCTGAATTTTTTTTCTACTTTAACGCGTGTAATATTACTATTTATTACTGCATTGTTCCCAAAATTGTACTAATTACTTTTTCTAATCGCAAATGATTTTTCTACCATTGAATCATTTTTTTCCTCCATTTTATCAACAATTTTTTTTACTTTAGAATTCTTTTTCTCTTTATTACATTCCAATGGACCTTCAAATTCTTTCTCAAACTTTCTAGTTTTATTATTCGTATAGAAATTAGTGTCTAGTTTTCCCACGCTCTCTATTTCATTCCTATCCTTAATGGTTTTCTTACTTTCTCTCTCTATATTTTGACTAGCTTGCTTATCTAATCTGTTGACGCCCACGCTGGCTCGTGCCAGTGTTACGTTGCTCGCATTGTAGGGTTTGAGGTGTGGGGCAGCATGCCCCTCTCCTCTCTTTTCCAGCCGGTGCGTTGGCTGGTTTGAGTCTAGTGCATCACCTGTAAGGAGGGCGTAGGGTGGGGTGTATGGCAAAACGGGAGAAAAGACTTCACACGGTAGCAAATCTCTCTCTTCTTCTCGCATTTGGTTTCGCAAGCTAATCTTCGATCCGAATTTCAATTTATTTTCTTCGCTCTTCCTATTCTTATTTTTCTCGGTATTATTCATTACCGGTTGCTGCATTTTAGTTATATTCGCTTCTATTGCGTACTCAATAGTTGGTAATTCTGGTAACCACCAAATCTTTTTCTCATAATCCATTATCAAACCTAATCTTTCTATCATATCGGTACCTATGATTCCTATCGATCTTAAATCTGGTACAAGCCTGAATAATAAGTATTTTTCCGTATGACCTATTTCAATTGGGATTAGTATCTGTCCTATTATTTTTAATTTTTGGCCATTTGCGACTATTAATGTATCGTTTATCGGTTTTTTAATTTCATGGTCTAATTCTTTTACTGTTTTTATAAATTTTTCATCAATGTATGAGTTATTTGCACCGGTGTCAACTAACACTCTGAATTTATGATCTTCAAAATCTGCCATTAAATGAAATCCTGTTTCGTCCATGTCATTTGTGTCTGTATCTAGATATTCTAGCAGTGTTTGGTTTCGTTGGCTATTTTCCGCCTTTAAGAGCCACCGTTTGTGTTTTCCTGATCTATTGTATACCAACAATCGCGTCGAAAATGGCCTTCCTTCCCGCAATTGTAGCATGTAATGGGTTCTCTCGATCTATAATTTGAGTTTTGGTTTCTCAATTCCGGATCCATGAAATCTTGTCAACTTGGATTCATTTCACCTTTATTATTATCCCTAATCTTCCCTTGATCTAAACATGTGATATTTTTATTTTGTCCTTTATTATTAGATTTATTATCTTTTTTCTCTTCTGACTCGTTATTATCTTCCGCGTTATATAAAAGCGCTGGTATTCGCGGAGAATTTTTAATTTTTCGTGTCTGTGTGTTTCCTTACAGCTGACTAATTACATTTAATAATTGGCCAGCTGGGTTTTGATTTCTATACTCATTATTGTAGTTATTATTATATTATGGATTTCTTTGAAATCTATATTTATCTTGATAATTATTATTATTGCTTTAAATTTCGGATTAAAAAATCTGGGACTTCCATTCGGAAACCTAGGTTGAAATTGTCTATTTTGTTGATTCTGGTACCTCGATCTAAATTGTCTTTGTTGATGTTGTTCCAGACCTTGATTTTTTTCTCTATTCTGATATTCATTTTTATTCTTATCGTGACTTTCGTAACTTCCTTTATCTTTTTTACTCTTATCAGTTTTATTGTCATCATTATCTAAAATGTTTAATTCCTGACCTCTTATTTTTGACTTTGCTAATTCTGTCTCCCATTCGCGTCCTAAAATTTCTAATTCTGCAAAATTTGAAAAAGAATTTCTTGCAATATAAATTTTGTATTCTATCCTTAAATTCTCATATGCTTTTCTTAATAGCCATTCTAAGCTTGGACGTGGCATTAATTTCTCAAATAATTGCTTTATTTCTTTTATGAACGCGTGGATGTCCTGTCCTTTCTTTTGAGTACAAAACTTGATTTTATTTCTTATTATTTCCGAATGTCTTTCATTTAGGTATGCTTCTTTGAAATCGTCTATAAACTGTTCCAAATTTCACCAGTAATCTCTGTGTACTTGAAACCAACTTAACGCTTTATCTTGAAAAACTGCGTCTAAATTTTCCAAAATATCAATTTCGTTAATTTTATATCCTCTTTTAAATCTCAATAAATTATTTAGAAAATAAATGAGACTATTCTCTATATTATTTCATTTTGGTCTTGGGAAATAGAGCATTTTGTCTCTTTGAATGGATTTTCTATTATTCATTTTTTTTTCGTGCACCTGCTAACGCTCGTCTTTCCTCATTAAATTTTTCATTTCTTCTGAAAGTTCTCTTATTTTCATTTTATCACTTCTTTTTTCTTCGAAATCAATTAGTTCTTCTGCACCATTCCAAAATTTGGTGCTGCTTTCTAAAAACGAATCAATTTCGAAGGTTCTATTATCGATTTTCTTGTTTTCTTCTTCCTGTCTTTCTATTTCTTTTCTTGGCTCATCGCGACCTACTCTGGCTTTCTCTGCTCTTTCTCTATCTATTCTATCTCTTTCCTTTCTAAGTGTTTCTTCTGCTTCCAAATTATTTGATTCTAAACGATTTTTGTCTCTGTCGAACCTTTCGAGTCCTCTTTTCTTTCACTCGATTTCATTATCTATCCTACTCATTTCTAATTCCTAATTTTCAAAAGTATTACTATTTTCATTTTCTATTCTCCAATTACCCAATGTATTCTCAGTATTGGGAGAAAGCAAACTAACTATCTGTCTATGAATATGTGGTGTACTTGCCTGTTCTTTGTCTCTGTTTGTCAGCGTTGGTGCTGTGTTACAGTTTTCTTTGTCGCACCTGACGCTTGCGTTGGTTCTGTCTTATATACATTTATCTCTTTATTTCTTATCGTTACGAATTCTGATCTTTCATTTGATATTTCTTCTCTATTTTCGCTATTATTTTCGTTATTCTCAATAAACCTGTTCTCTGTTTCTACATTATCTTCGTTTATTACGATTTCAGGGGTTTGTCTTTTTTCGTTACTGCCCCCTACATTTTCTAAAGAATTAGCCATTTTTGCTATATTTTTCGTTTTCCCTGATTTCAGTTTCATTGACTAATTATTTCTCTAAGTTTTTTGGGTAATGAAAACCGGCATGTTCACTTAAAAGGGTCCCTCGGTTTTCCTAATTGGCGGGAAATGTTGCCTGACGACGTAGTGGTCTGATCTACTGGGGGCGGGTTAGAGTACGAAAATTTCGGGGATCACGACACTTCATTTATTACTTTGCGCACCAATTTCTTCGAACTGACGCCGCTTGGTTTTTTCCTATCTTTCGCAATTTTCCTTCAAAATGCACCTAGTTTTCTCCTACTAGTTAATTTTTTAAATATTTTTACAGCTTAGCTCAGGGAATCCTATGGCTGGTTAAAAACCGACACGTTTACTCAAGTGAGCGTCACGGTTTTTCTACTGTGGGGTGAGCGTGGCTTGACCACGTAGTGGAATCATCCATTGACAGCGGAAACGCTTAGGAACATTTGGCTTGCATTACTCTATCTGTGATTTCGCGCGCTAATTTTTGTGACTGATGCCGCTTTTATTTTTCCAGTCTTCCGTAATTTTGACTCTATTTCTTTCTGTTTTTTGCTAATAGTTCATTCTTTTTGCATCTTTAACTTTTATTTTTTCAAAATTCATTTCTATTTTTACCGAAGTATACCAACTATTTTTAACGGACATATATCTACCCGCACTTTTTTGATTAATATACATGTCTACCCGAACTTTTTGTTATCAAATGGTAAATACATTTTTCAAAATTCAATTTTAACATCAAAGATTTTCCTTCACCACAAATCAGAAAATTCAAAATGGCACACAAGTAATCAAATATAATTTATTACTGTTTCACCATTTGAATGACTTTCGTTCTCGGCTTGGGAGGATTTTCGAACCTTCAGGTTTGGCCAATGCCCCTCTGGAAGTTCGGAACAAAGGAATTGTGGGATTTTTGTTTGGGCGCCAAATTTGTGAGGGGGATCTCGCAAATTGAGGGAAAGGTAAGGATTTGGAGGCTCGTGAACAGGGTAAAGTCAATAATGAGCAAACAATATTAACAAAAGGTTTGGTTTATTTAACCACTTACAGCGTTCGACTCCCAAAAGCCCGAACCGTGCGGCGAAGCCGAGAGTGGGCAAGCGATGATGGGTGGCACCCGGGCGATGAAGCCAAGGTACCGGGAGGAAACGGGATGATTTCGGGAACAGGGTGGATGGCGTTAGGATAACTCCTGGTAGACTTTTGGTCGTTGAATAGCGCGCTGGTTGGTTTGGTAGATAGCACCAGACTGAGTAGCCGGTGTTTAGAATTTGGGGACGAGACCGTAGCATGGATCCTCTCCCCACTCCCTATCCCGGCCCGCAGGGCTGTATGAGTACGGGGGGCTCTTAACCTTGTTATAGCGAATCACGAAACAAACATTTTCATTTAAATTTGATTGAAAGTGTATATATCCTAGCCACTTAGTAAAATTAGACATTTCACGAAATTTCAAGACAGTTCATGAACTGTCGGCGGCTTTTATAATAATAAATGGTTAAACTATCTGTCTAACTATTCTAGCCATTTCATGAAACGACTAGCATTTTACCGAGCGCAAATGGTGCAATAACGTTCAATGGATATAATTTCAAGTAATCATCACTTAACCCTAGGTTTTTATTGTTTTTAAAATATTAATTTTGTTTAAAATCAAGGGAGCTTTTTTAGGAAGCATGCATAGAGATTTTGTGGAAAATATATTTCCTTAACAACGTAAAACTCTCAGTTTTTTGTTAAATAATCCTTTCATATTTATTGCCAAAAAAATTCAACAAAGTTTGACGGGACAAAAATGTTGTATTGTTTCAAATAAACTTCAGTTTACACGAAAGAATGTTCTATTTTTGATCCAAAAAATATTTTTAGTCACTGAATTCTTTTCGCCTAAAATAAATTGTTTTTCACACTTTAAACATAAGTAAATTAAAATTTCACTTTTTAAGAGCTACGAAAATGAGACTACTTATAAGGAGTCTCTCATTTGAAGGGTTGCAGTACAGAACTAGATAATCAGCATTTTTATCGAAAAGGGTTTCATTGAATTGAAAATTCTTGAAAAATCAAATACGCATTGTGGCAAGAGGATGTTTCCAGAATATGATTTTTTGATGTAACAATTTTTTAAAAATTATTTAAAATATTAGTTACAATTTAGTTGCAATTTCAAAGTGGTGACAATCTTGTCCAATCTTTCAGCATTGCTGTTTCTTCAACTTATTTTTAATTGAATCAATTTAATGAAAAAATAATATTTTTTTTTATTTTTAGCAAAAAAATGTCTCTCATACTCAAAATTCTCAGTCCATAGAGTTTGAAACACCTGATAACTTGAAAACCAGAAAAAAGTCATTATTCATATAACTTTTTAAATCTATGAAAATAATCTCGAATGTGGAAAATTGGATGAGTGCTATCATTTTTCGCACGAAAGTTCTCAGCGCGCTCCGCTAGCTCAAATGATTAGGTGTTAGGTAGATAAATTTATCAATCGTGTGCGGTTAGGGTTCGCGTCTTCGTACTTGCGAATTTCAGACGGTGTTACTTGCGTTTGCGTTAAGATTTAAATGATGTATTTACTGTATATATAAAATATTGTACATATATAGTATAATTTAAGAATTAGTTAGGTAATTGAACAGTGAAAAACTTTTTTTTGCTTTTGAAGAAATTTATTAAATAGTCGCATTTGGCGCGGATTAACTTAAAGCGAACCAATACTTTTTAATGCGAAGTATGAAATTTCTTGACCGCTGTTTGGAGTTAAGCGTGGATGAACTAAATGCGATCCAATACTTTTGAATGCGAAGCATACGCGTTGAAGTCTCGCATTCATCGAGTTAAAGCTTAATGCGAATCAATACTTTTAAAAATCTTCCCCCCGCATCAGAAAGCAGAACTGAAACGCATTCAAAATATTAATACTTCTTGATACCCTTTAATCCGACGTTTTCTGTAGAGTATCTAGATATTACCGGGTAATATCTTAGAGATTTAAACATGGTACAGAAATCTAGGTATTGAAGCCGAGTATCCTTTGATATTAAAAAGGAGATTTTAACTGACAGTATATCTGAAATGATGTACATTACCTATACAAATATACATCAAAAAGTCAGGGAATTTCATGACAAATCAAACTAATAGTTAATTTTTTTGAGACTGCAAGAAACCAGAAAATGACAATAAGTTTATGTTTTTACCAGGAATTCAAGAAATATTCAGCAGAAATCCTTTTCAATCACTTCAAATATCACTAACTTACTATCATTTGAAATTACGCAATTTTTAATAAGATCGACTCTCATTTTTATTTGAAAACTTCAAGAATATAAAATATAATATTCTAAGTCTGTTCAAAATGCAAAAATTTGAAAATTAAAGCGTTAAAAATTGCAATCGTTCATAATTGTGCTGTTTCAAATCGAAAGTCCTAATTGTTAAAAATATGTACATCTCGAATTGAAACTTCATAAATTATTTTCAATTTTCGGATGACCTCAAATTCATAGATTCAAAATTAAATAATATGTACTCACAAACTGAAAACTTTCCAAATCGAACACTTTTTGATATCTGAATAATTTTTTCAATGATTTTGAATCGTTTAAATTTTCGATTGTTAGATTTTTAATTTCGAACATTATAATTTAAACTGTTCCATTTTGTAGACTGTTCAATCCTAACAAAAATTGCTGAATTTTTGAAAGTATGAATCGTACTTGGACAATTCTTCATTTTTAGCAATTTAAATTTAAATAATTCAACCTGAAATAATTCTATTATAAAAAAAGTTTCCATTCAACAATTGAAATTCTAATTAAAAAATTGTTGAGTATAAAAGGAAGTTTAGAATCCTTTAATTTTGAACGCTTCCAATTTAAAATGATGTAATTTGGGACATGTTTTGGAATAATTATATTTTCAAGGTTTATTATTGAAAAAACTTCTATTTTTATTGAGTTAGAAGGAAAGACATTAAATTTTTTTTTCTGAATTGGAAGAGAGAATTTTTGAAAAACATTTTAAATGTGTTGAGGGCGGGCAAATTCTGTGCTTTCCACATTGTTCTTAAGATCAAATGGGGAAATTTTTTATTTTCAACTTTTTCCTTATTGTAAGAATGAATTTTTCATTTTTAACACTTTTGTATTTTCTGAATTGGAAGAAGAAATTTTTTAAGGACATTTTAAATGGGTTATGGTCATGTAAATTTTGTATATTTAACATGTTTCTTAAGACCAAAAGAAGCAGTTTCTTATTTTCAACATTGTTTTTATTTGGAAGAAAGGGCATTTTGGTTTTCAACTTTTGGCTGAATTGATACAGAGATATTTTTTATATTTAACATCTCTATTGAGTTGGAAGGGACGAAATTTTGGCTCTTAACTATTTTCTGAATTGGAAAAAGGACATTTTATATTTATAACATTTTTATTGAGTTTTAACGAAGAAAATTTTGGTTTTACATAATTATCTTCTGAGTTGGAAAAGGGCATTTTTCATTTTTAAACTTTTTATTGCAGTGCAATTTTAATTACATGTACATCCAACCCATTTTATTAAAAACAAAGCCCCACAAAAAAGTAGGAGTTCCGACGGACTAGACTAGTCAATTTCTATGGATTTCGAACCACTTAATCCGATCCGTGGTCGGATTTCCACTATCAGGTCTTGCTTTTTTTTAATCTCAAGAAACATATTGTTTTCGTCATTTTTAAAAATTAAAAACATGTTTTAAAAAAACGCGAGTCAGCTTTGCAATTATGACCGTGAATTTGGATTCAGTGGCAAAAAATACATAGAAATTGCCTAGTTTGGCCCACTGGGCCAACCACTTTGCGGGTTGGAGGGGGCTGTACAGAGTTCAAGACCCTAATACCCCGTCGAAAAAAGGGGATGTTCCGGCTGACAAGACACGTCAATTCATATGGATTTTGAGTCGCTGAAACCGAGTCCGAAGTCTGAACTTGAAAATAAACTTTTGTTTTTTTTTCTAACTTCAAAAAACATTTTTTTTTTGATGATTTTTCGTGATATAAGCAGTTCAAAGTACATAGGAATTGTCTATTTTGGTTCACTGGACTAAAAACTTTGCGGGACAGGGGGAAGGCGAAGGGGAAGGCTGTACAGAGCTCAAGACCCTACTTCTTTGACAAAAAAAAAAGTTTCGGCGGATCAGGCTAGTCATCTCTTATATTTTCGCTTTAACGGACATGTCCGTCATTTCGGGTTTTTGTCCGTTAGTCCGTTATTCATGTAAAATGTCCGTCATTTCTGAAAAAAATCGGGAGTAGTGAAAAGTACGTGTGAAGTAAAAGTATTTATATGGAGGCAATACCAATGTGAATGCATATGTGATTACCTATGTGATAACACTTTACAAATAAAATTTTAATAATATACTTAAATCTTTCTAGAATGTAATATCTTATTTTCATTCATATTCAGATCTTTTATTCAAACCCTTTCAGCCCTTTCTTCAAACCCAACATAACCGATCCTTTTTTCTTTAGAAATGTCCGACGTTTCCACTCGGGCAATCTGGTCACCCTACAGTGGCCAGAACATGTCTTTTACTTGTTCCTTCTGCAACCAGGGCAACTTCACGTGGTAGAGCTCCCTAACTCAGGGACTTCGCCGGAATAAATTCGTTGCCCATCGTCACCACGTGGAGGTGCCCTGGTTGCAGAAGGAACATGTAAAAGACATGCTCTGGCCACTGTGTTTTGGACGTCAGTTGTGTGAGCTTTCAACTTTTGTAGCGTTATGTAGAGAAAACTGCTTTTCCAATGTCTGTATTTTGAGGTTATGAAGAAAACGCGTCCAAATTTGGTAATTCTGTTCCTAAATACGTATGCAGCAGCTTAAAAAATGTAACAGATGACTAGTCTGGTTCGCCAATACTTTTTATTTTGTCAAAGAAGAAGGGTCTTGAACTTTGTACAGCCTCCCTTTCTCCTCCCCCCGTCACGCAATGTTTCCGGTCCGGTGAGCCAAGGTAGACAATTCCTATGTACTTTGAACTGCTGAATCTGCATTTCCCGTCAGAATTGCAAAACAAGCCCGTATTTTTTCATGACATGTTTTGTATCACGAAGAATAAGAAATTAAAAATGTTTTTGGAGGTTAGAAAAAAAACAAAAGCTAATTTTCAAATTTCGACCTCGGTCTCGGAATAAGCGGCACAAAATCGATAATAAATGACTAGTCTGGTCAGCCGGACCAAACTAGACAATTATTTCTATGTGTTTTTTTTCCGCTGAATCCGAATTCACGATAATAATTGCAAAACTAATTCGCGTTCTTTTATAACATGTTTTTAATTATGAAGTTGTCAAAAAAAGATGTTTTTTGGAATAAGAAAAAAAAAGACCTGTTGGTGGAATTCTGACCACGGATTCGGATTCAGCGGCTCGAAATCCATAGGAATTGACTACGAAACTCCTACTTTTCTTCGTGGGGCTGTGTCATCCCTTGAAATTCAATGTAATTTAATTTTTTCCTGAAGTTCTCTAGAAATCTTTAGAAATCATTCGAAATCCTGTCAAATTCTATGAAGGCTCTTGAAATTTTTAAAATTTTTTGACATCCTTGAAAATCCCATAAAATCCACGGAAATCTTTAAAATCCTCAAAAATTCCCTGAAATGTTTCGAAATTTTATGAAATTCGTTGAAATTCGTGGAAATATTTTCAAATCTCTTGACAACCGATGACATCCTTCAAAATTAGCTGAAAGGTTTGAGAAATCTCGGAAATCCTTTTAAAAGCCTTAAAATCCATAGAGGTCCTTCGAAAACTGTAGAAATCTTCGGGACTTCCTTAAAATTCCCTGTTATATTTGAAAATCTTCGAAATAATTGCAAATGTGAAATTTTTATAAAATAACACAAAATCGCTTAAAATCCGTACAAATTCTTTGAAATTCCTTGAAATCCCTTAAAATACGTTGAAATCATTGGAATTGCTAAGAACCTCTCGAAATTCAATTCATTTTAATTTATTTCCTAATGTGCTCTCGAAATCTTTGGGAATCCCGTAAAATCCCCGGAAATATTTGGGAATCTTTAGGATCCCCTGAAATTCCTTGAAATGTTTCGAAATCTTATGATACTCGTTGATATCCGTGGAAATATTTTTAAATCCTTTGAAATATGTTGAAATCGATTTATGTATTTGAAATCATTGAACTCTTTAATAATTCTAATTATAAATAAAATCATATTCATAGCATGACAAGAGATTATTTTCCAAGGATGTTATTTTCTCTGTCACATATGTCACATAAAAAATTATATCAACATATGCTCACAGTTTAAACAATGATTCCAGCAAAATACATTTTTCTTGATACAACTATTTCCAATCGTGATGATTAGGTGATAATTTCCCAAATGTTATCTTATAATTGCTCTTACGTCAACTGAAAAAACATTCCATACGATAAGTATTTAGTGCGAAAAGAAAACTTGAAAAAAAAAGTCAATGGGATGGATTTTTTTATTTTATTTTATTTTTGAGTTTTGAAATTGGCCACCTCCCACGTACCATACATGCCTCGAAAATCGAATTTTATGCATGTGTTACAAAAAACATTTCAGTTCAATTTTATTATTACTTTTTACCTCTACGGTTTTCGCAGTAAGTTGCAGAAGGATCTGGAGAATTTACAACGCATATCTAATAATAGAATTTCTCGAACGTTCGATTCATTAAACGCTGATTATGAGGTCACTTGGCAAAAATAATTTGTAATTCCTAAGTATTTGTTTAAGGGCATATAAGTCTATCGCCTCACTAATTACATGACAATATATTCGGCCTCTTTATAATTTTGAAAATACAAATATTGTGTCGAAATTTTGTGAAATGGTTCAAAATATACAAAGCAAGTCTCTCTGGCTCATTTGACTTTTAATTTTGTTTAAATAATGCGATCTTAGTAATCCATCTTCTCACTTACATTCCGAAGTAAAAATTAATGCAATTGCACTATTTAAACGAAATAAAAATTCAAATGGACTAGATAAACAGGCCCTAATATAACAATAACTTCCCAACATTCAACTTAACCCACTGTTTCGACCAACCACACCTATTCGAATACCTTTTCCCTTCTTTAATTCCTCTACCCTTTCCCCTTGCACTTTCTCCTTCAGACATGCTGTAAATATAGTTCTGTCATCACTAACTATTTAGTTCTCTTCGTATTTGCGGGCTCCATTACCTGATCTTATTTTTATTTTCTCCCTGCCTGCCTCCTTCAACGCGATATACCATGGGGTCCATGTGTTCAGTACCAGAGTCAATGTACTGTACTTCTTATGCAACGTTCCTACCTCTTCATATTCCTTTCACCCCCAATTTTTAACCCATACTATCAACTCACCAACGCCTAAAACCTTCTCATTTTTCTCTTGAAATCCTCTTTAGATATTTTTTTCACTGGACCCCAGACAATTTTCATTGCTATATACGCTATTTTTAATCTTTCTTTAACGAGATCCTTAATGTTACCATTTTCCTAAAGTAGAATCAGTACAGTCACCTTTCACATTCTTTCCCTTGTAGAGTGGGACGATAATTGCCTTTCTTCAATCATTTGATTCTCTACCATTCACAGAACAGATATTCATTAATTAGCTCAGCCACACAAACAAATATCCGCTACCGTTCCTAAGCATTTCAGCGGTGATACCATTCACACTAGCAGCCCTACCAGTCTTTAGTTTCTTAATTCCTAATCACAGATATAATTTCGTCGATATCGATTCTGCTTCCGCTACCCACAACGGGATTGTCTAACTTTTCTTCTTTAGTATCACGGCTGTTTTGCTCCAAGATTCTTGACTTTCTCATTTGCCTCTACCACTTTCTTTAACCACTCCGTTAACACCATTGCGTATATTTTGTGCACCGTGTTTAATAGAGTTATTCCTGTATGATTTTTCACTTTTCCTTTTTCTATTTTTTAAATATATTGGCGTCATTCATTTGTCTGGAAATACCTCACCGTTCCAGACTCTTTTCACTACTTCTTTCAATTTCGATACTGTTTTGTCGATACTGTTTAACGCCTCATTACCTAACCTGTCACTGTCTCCTATTTTGCCTTTCTTCAATCTTTTAATCTGACCTTCTAGATCTTCATCCTCCAACTCCTTTTCGTCTTCTACTATTCTGCTTCTCTGCCAATTATCTGATTTCTTTTTACCCGAGCCTTGAAATGTTTCTTTAAGATACTCTCCCCATTCACCTCGGCTAATCCAATCCCCTATTCTCTCATTTTTCTCGCACACTTAATTGATAAACTTCCAAGCATCCCATCCTGTCTTAATTTAACTGCTTTTTTCTCACCGAATAATTGGTATTTTTATGAAAAGAATATCAATTCTTGGACAAAGTTAATAAGTTGTGCGAGTTTAAGGTTTTTTGGGGATTTTCCTCAAGAAAATGAATATATTTTGGAAGAGAAAATAATCAAGTATTGAGAAAAGCTATAAAAACCTCCAGCAATTTGAGGTTCTGTTTATGTTTTTAAAGGAAATTTATATGTTGAAAAAAAGTCATTAAGTATTAAAAAAAGTTACAACAAGCTGCATCAATTTAAGGTTAGGTCTACGTTTTTTTACTGAATAATTATTTTTTTTATGAAAAGATTATCAATTCTTGGAAAAAGTTAATAAGTTGTGCGAGTTTAAGGTTTTCTGGGGATTTTTCTCAAGGAAATGAATATATTTTGAAAGAGAAAATCATTAAGTATTGAGAAAATCTATAAAAAGCTTCAGCAATTTGAGGGTTCTGTTAATGTTTTTTGAGGGAAATTGATTTGTTGAAATAAAAAGTCATCAAGCATTAAAAAGGTGTAACAAGCTGCAGCAATTAAAGTTTTTCCGCCGAATAATTAGGCTTTCTTATGAAAAGATTATCAATTCTTGGAGAAAGTTAGTAAGTTGTGCAAGTTTCAGATTTTTGGGGATTTTTCCAAAGAAGATGGATATATTTTAAAAGAGAAAATTATCAAATATCGAGAAAAGCTATAAAAACCTCCAGCAATTTGAGGTTCTGTTTATGTTTCTTGAAGGAAATTTATATGTTGAAAAAAAGTCATTAAGTATTAAAAAAGTTACAAGTTGCAGCAATTTAAAGTTATGTCTACGTTTTTTTACCGAATAATTAGCCTTTTAATGAAAAAATTATCAATTCTTGGTAAAAGTTAATAAGTTGTGCGAGTTTAAGGTTTTTTGGGGATTCTTCCCAAGGAAATGAATATATTTTGAAAGAAGAGATCATCAAGCATTGAGAAAAGCTATAAAAAGCTTCAGCAATTTCAGGTTCTGTTAATGTTTTTTAAGGGAAATTGATATGTTGAAATAAAAAGTCATAAAGTATTAAAAAGGTGTAACAACCTGCACCAATTAAAGTTTTTCCACCGAATAATAAGGTTTTTTTATGAAAAGATTATCAATTCTTGGATAAAGTTAATATGTTGTGCGAGTTTAAGATTTTTGGGGATTTTTCCAAAGGTGATGGATATATTTTTTTTGAAATCATTAAGTATTGAGATATGCCATAAGAAGCTTTATTAATTTTAGACTCTGTCTGTGTTTTTTAAGAGAAATCGATATTTTAAAAAATAAACTCATCAAGTATTAAGAAAAGGTATAACAAACTGCTACAGTTTGAGGTTTTGCTTACGTCTTTACAACAAAGATTGGTAATTTATGAAAAAATTATCAATTTTTGGAGAATACCAACATGTTGTGAGAATTTAAAGCTTTTGAGGGGATTTCCAATGAAGATAGATATACTTTAAAGGAAAAAAGTCATCAACACGGAGAAAAAAGTGTAGTGAGTTGAACTGAGAGCATCGTCGAGCGTACTAAACAGAATAGTGAAATATGGACGGA
>JAUMHM010103601.1:0-22865 GCA_032362435.1 Melikaiella ostensackeni
CGTAAAATTCAACCACATAGTCTTCAGCAGTGAATAGTCATTGGATTCGTCGAGACGTTCTTCCGCTAGCTTGCTTGATAACCTCAAATTACATGCTGCCATCAGCCGACGACAAGAGAGACGGATCGCACCATGTGAACAATGTAACTTTCCTCGCGACTTCAACCTTGCTGCTTACGAACCAAACTTATTGATCCACAGCACGCTGTTGCTCTCTCAGAATTCGCACACGACGTTATCATTTTCACAGAAGCGTGGCTTAATTCTAATAATCTTAATGATGAGTTGGGTCTGAGCAACTTATTTACAGAAGGGACAGAAATAACTTAACAAGTAACTTTGAACTAGGTGGGGGCGTCCTTATTGCCGTGCACTGGAAGTTTCACAGCTTCGAATTTCGAGCACAAATTACTTCTGTCGAGCAGATCTTTGTAACAATTATCAATGGAAATGAGCGCATTTTCCTAGGAACTGCTTACATTCCGCCACGATCACGTCACTGCACTGCTGTAGAATCTGCTCTTGAGTCTACTAAACCTACGGCTACTATCATCGTTGGCGACTATAACATTTCTAACATCCGCTGGACCAATGACGATCCGGGATTACGTATCCTCTCTAGCAATAGGGCCTTGCCTTCTGGAAGAGAAGCGAATTACGCAGCGATAAATTCTCTGTTGAAAACAGTAAATTGGAACACATTGTTTACTCAATTACCTATAGAGGATTGTGTCACTTATTTCTACGCGGTCTTGTATGACTCAATTGAATTATATTTAGCATAGCAAAAAACTCGTAGCGATAAATGTCCTGTATATTTTCCTCGAGACTCAGTCAATATGCTTGCCCAAAAGAGAGCAGCTCATCATCGATTTAAGGCTTCAGGCGCACAGTCAGACCGCGAAGTTTTCTCCAACCTAAGGGCTAGGTGCAAACTTTTAGGTAAAAATTGTCACACTGGTCATATCAATAATGCAGAGCATAATATTTCCACAAGCCCAAAATACTTTTAGAAACATGTAAGTAGAAATACATCTTGTGGCGGCATGCCTAACGTGATGCATCTAGGAAACAAGCAAGTCAGCACTGATCAGGAAATCGACAATTTATATGCAGATGCCTACGGTTCCATTTATGAGACGAATATTTTTCCTGAATTGAAACCATTAGATAGCTCTACCCATGATATTAATAATGTTAAAATCGCCTTGTCGGAAGTCTTTGAGAGGGTCAGTGCAATAAACTGTAATAAAGGTCCTGGTCCTGATGGCATCCTTCCTCTATTCTATAAAAACTGCTGCTGCGCAATCTCTAAGCCAATTTGGCATGTTTTTACTAAATCTCCATCTGCGGGAATTCATCCCTCTCAATGGAAATGTAGTTACATTGTTCCAATCTACAAAGCAGATGATAAATCGGATGTCAAGAACTATCGACCGATAAACAGAACAAACACAATTGCAAAAATCTTTGAGATTATTTTAATAGATAAGCTGTCGATTCGGTGTGAAAATTCCATAGCCGAGGAGCAGCATGGATTTATTTCCGAGCGGTCGTCTTGCACTTATCTTACTTTATACACTCAGGTTATTGCGGAGGCGCTCGAAGGTAGTAGGCAAGTTGATGTAATTTATACTGATTTCTCTCGTGCTTTCGACAAGGTTAATCACATTGGGTTGATCCATAAATTAGAGGCTTTTGGCTTCCGTGGCAATTTACTCAAATGGTTTGATAGTTATTTGAGCGGTTGGCGACTTGCTGTTAAGTTCAATGGTCTCTACTCTCGCGAATTTACTGCAACGTCCGGCGTGCCTCAAGGATCGCACATGGGTCCGTTGTTATTCAATATTTATGTTAATGATAGTATACATATATTTATCATTGTTATGGTCTTACTTTTTGCTGATGATTTAAAAATATACATCATCATTACCTTCCTTAAGGATGCTGCTGCAGTTCAAAAAGATATTAACACCGTGCACCTGTGGTACCTTGAAAATGGGATGACTTCGAATATTTCTCGCTGTAAAATAATGCGTTTTTCGCGAACAATATATCCTGTGGAATTCTAATAGTCGATAGACGGGTCTGTTTTCGAAACTGTTCAAGTAATGCGTTTGCTCGGAGTTTTTGTAGATGATAAACTTTCCTTCCTCCAACATATGGATTTGTGTACTGCTGAAGGTCTAAAGATGCTGGGATTTATCAAACGTCACTCTGTTGAGTTTAAACAAAAATACACCTTACACTTATTGCACATCGCGTTAGTTTGAACCATTCTAATGTACTGCTGACAAGTATGGTCTCCATATTACGCCTCGCATATTCAAAAATTGGAAAGGGTTCAACATAGGTTTCTCTTATGGGCGGCAATTAAATTAGGTCTTCCTAATACACGATTGTCGCACGACTATTCACAGATTGATGCTATTTAAATATCAGTTCTTTGAAGTCACATCGTAAAGTGCAAGATACTCTCTTTTTGCACAAGATAATAAATGGAGTTGTAACAGGTCCTCAATTACTCGAAAGTGTACACCGAGAAAAATGAAAATCCAAAATCTTTCACTGAGTACTAAAGGTCTTGTAATAAAATTAGCAAACGGTCATGGACTAGATGACGCGAAGGTATGGCAAGTCTGAAACTCTTTCCCAGAATTTCATCGTAAAGATGAATTGCTAAACTTCTCACAATCAGTCTTATTTCCTTACATTAATTATTTTATGTCGGGTACTCAAAGATAGATTTTGAATCCACATTTTTCTCCGCGTACATTTACATGTACGGAGTGAATACCTGCGATCCCTGCGATCCTCTACTGACTCATCTGATGAATTTCATGCAAATACATCCAGATCCAGTTTCGGCGAACATTCAATAATATTTCGAATTACCAGAATCGAAAATGAATTAGATAAGAAAGGGCTTAATATCTTCGGCCCTTCATACTCTGGTTTCTACGCAAGCGTCAGATCGCACATTTTATTTGATTTTTCTTTTTGGGTTAAGCTTAGATTAGGTTTGAATTGAGCTTAGATTCATCTGACTTGTCATTTGATACTTTTTCTTGTTAACATTTGTAATTGGGCTACTTGCTCGTCATTGGAATAAATAGAAAAAAAATAAAAATACAAAAAGACAAAAGAAAAGAGAAGGAAGGGGATTTGGAGGTTGCCTTCTTTTTCCTTCTTCTTTTTTAAAATTCATTTGTTTTTTTTTCATTTGGATGGAGACATTTAAGAATATGTTGTCCGAATTTTCTCTTTGAATTTTCGTTTTTTTTTAAGTATCTAAGAATTTCGTATTTAAATTTTATTATTGGATGTTGAAGAATTCAAATTTTGATTTAATTTTCATTTAATTTCTTGGATTTTTATTCATTTCTATTCAATTCTTAAAGTTTCTCAATGAAGGTTTTAGAGTTGACAAAATTTTATTTTGGTAGAAATGAATAATTATAATCGTTGGTCTCTGGTAGACGTCCCTGGGGACAAGTCTGTTTCAGATTCAGATTTCATGGGCGTCAATCGTTCTTCTTTACACGTTATAGTCCGTCTATTAAAATTTAGTGTCTAGGCTCAACTATGTGGATTAATAAAATAATTTTATTTTGTTATTTCTTGAGCATTGCGTGTGCTTTATCAAAAGAAGATCGTCTTTTAATTGGTTGTAAAGAAAATTCTGTTCAAGCTGAAGAACAAAAACTGAGAAAGTACCTTTTCGATAATTATGACGTTTCAAGTCCACCCTGCGCGAATAAAACTACAATTGAACTGATGATATACCCAAAATCAATTGAATTCGTAAGAAAATTGTTGAGAAAAATTAATAGAAAATTTGGTTTTTTCCAAGTATTTTATTTTTATCTATAAATATTACATTTTTACTTCAGAACGAGATGACGGACACACTTGAACTCCACTGCCAAACAGTTACTGTAAGTATAAGTTTCATTGTAAACTTAGAAAAAAGTTTTAAATTAAAATTCTTATTAAGTATTTCCGAAAATTCGAGCATAGACTAAAACAGTTAGACTATCATATTTCTATATGACAACTGAGAAATCCGATAGAAAATCTTTCTTGAATTTTCAAATCCAAAAACCGAACCTAAGACATTAACCGATTACAATTTTTTGTTACTTTTTTCGGACTAGAAATTTTCTTGAAAAATTTTTGTTTACTCATTTCATAATTATAAATTTTCTTTCAGAATTGGATCGACGATCGTCTAGTGTGGGATAGAGAAAAGTTTAAATTAACTGAGGATGGATTTCACGTCTCTGAATCTGATATTTGGATACCAGAAATCCAGTCTCATACCTCGTGAGTACTATAGAATGAATTTATATGATCAAAATTCTCAATAATTGAGTTGAAGAAATAATTCATATATTTAATTTTGTAAGAGTCCGATCAAATCAACCCAAGAAGTGCCATTTGCTGTAACAAAATACATCTAGAAACGATTTTTTAATACGTTTTCTTGTATTGCTGCTTTCGGGTAAGAGATACGTGAAAAGTTCATGGGACTCGTTTTGTAGAATATGAAAATCTTTTTTACATGATTCCTACTAAAACCCTCTACCACTAATAGTTTACAAGAAATTGATTTGTTAATTGGGGTTAGTGTCCTTTCGGAGAAGAATGTGATTTCATGAATTTTTATTCCTATCTAAAGGAAATGGTGTAACGATATGATATGAAAATCTCGCAATCATTGTTGTTGAAAACCTAATTAGCTTTTCATTACTTAGAGCTGTTTTATTTTATATCTTGAATTTAATTTTTGAAAATTAAATCTACAAAAATAAGCCCTTTTCCTATCTAAAAAAAGTGGTATTACGATATGTCTCGAAAATTTCGCAATCATTGTTGTTGAATACCTGATTGACTTTTCATTACTTGAAGTGTTTTATTTTATACCTTACAATTAAATTTAAAAATTTGAAAATTAAGTCCACAAAAATAATCCCTCTTAATAAGAAAAATCATAGAAAACCGTATGCTAAGTGAGAAACGTTTGAGCTTTTAATACTCTTGCGCGATTGAATTGAAACTTTCAAATTATCTAATACATTATTGGAAACATTATGCATGTTTTATGTTAGTGCTTCTCGCTAAAAAATAGTATTTTCAAAAAAGAATTTCAATATAAAATCATAAAGAATGAAAGAAGACTTGAAATTTCTAAAAATGTTAGGTTGTATAATTTTTTTTCACCGGAAATTAGCATTTTTAAACAAAAACCATTATCAAGATTCCCAAATTTTAACAATTTTAGGTTATGTTCGTATTTTACAACAGATTTTTGTTCTTCAGTTTTGTTAGCGTTTTTTACCGGAAATGGACATCTCTAAATAGAAATCATTAGATTTTAAAGGTTCGTAATTTTCAAATAATTTTAGGTTACGTTAGTGTTTCGCACAGAAAATTGGTATTTTAATACGAAAATCATTTTAGTTCGAACAAAATTTGCAATTTTTAAAGAGTTTCAGGTCATATTAAAGTTTTTCACAGGAAATCCGTTATTCTAAATAAAACTAATTACATATTGAATCTAAATCAATCAAAATTCACCCGTTTAAATTAATCAAGTATGCTTTGACTGAACAATCGAGCATTTCTACTAATGAAACTGTCGTTTTAATACATGAATCAGTCAATATTGCTGACTGAATCAATCACTTGAAATGATTGATTTTCAGTCAATAGAAGTGACTAATTTGCCTGCTATAATAAAATAGTAAAATTATTCGTAAATTGAAATTCTGCATCAAATTCATGTATTCTAATAAATGACTAAAATGCACCATAAATGACTGATTCACACATGGAAAGTTACGAATCAGATCAGTCAATCAATCAATCAATCAATCAATCAAAATGATTGATTTAATCAATGAAAATCATGGGTTAAATGATTTAAAATGACTGATTTCATGAATGAGTCAAATCGTCTGATTTAAAAAGTCACTTTTGACTGACTCGTTAATCATCGAATCCGCATTATGATGATCAGTGAACATTGAATGAGAATCAGTCACTTTTAAATAAATCAATTTTAGAGTGTAGATTTCAAAGAAGATTTACAATTCTCAACAATTTTTAGTTATGTTATGTTAGTATTTTTTGTTGGAAATCATCAGTATTTTGAATAAAAAAAATATAAGGTTTAAAAGAATATTTACAGTTTTTCCACAACTTTAGGTTATGTTTGTATGTTTCACCTAAAGTTGGTATTATTAAATAAAAATCGTTAGATTTAAGTCCAATAATATTTGTTTAAAATAATAAAATTTATAAGCTTATATAATTTCGGATTGTGTTAGTAATTTTCATCGAAAATTGAAATTTTTATTAAAAAATCATTGAATTCCAAAGAAGATTCATAAATTTTAAATAGTTTCAGGTTACGCCGACGTCTTACATCAAAATGGTGTTTTATAAAAAAAATCCTTATAATTTGAAAGAGATTTAGAATCTTTTTAAAATTTTTGATTATATGTATGTTAGTGTTTTTCGTCAGAAATTGATATTTTTAATCTAAAAAAATTATATTTCATGAATGATTCAGAACTTTTTAACAATTTAAGGATATGTTGTCGTCTCACACCGAAAATCAGTATTTTTAGAGAAGAATCATTAGATTTCAAAGAAGATTAAAAATTTTCGAACAGTTTCATGTTACGTTAGTGTTTTACACGAAAAACTGATATTTTAAAACAAAAATCATTGTAGTTTCAACAAGATTTGCAATCTTAGAATAGCTTTAGTTTATACAAACGCCTTTCACAGAAAATCTGTTATGTTGAACAAAAATCATTAGATTTCTGAGAAGACTTAAAATTTTACAACAAATCTAAGTCATGTTGGTGTGTTTCACTTTCAAATTGCTATCGCGAATAAAAAATCTTAGATTCCAAAGAATATTTACAATATTTGAACAATAATAGGGTATGTTTGCATTTTTCATCGGGCATATTATTCCAAACGAGAATCATTTGACTTAAAAAATTAAACCTACAATTTTCAACAGCTTGAGGTTATGTTAGTGTGTTTCTTTGGAAATTGGTATTTTTTAACAAACATACAACGGCAGATTTTTCCTTGAACTCAAATTTTTTTTGCAAAAAAAAATCGGTGAAAAATGGACTACGTGAATCACCTACGGGATAGTTGTTCTTCAAGAAAAATAATTTTTCAGATTTGACTTTTTCACATAAATTTTTGTTTCAAAAAATTGTGTTGCTTAAAAAAAATTGCGCTTTCCCTCAGTCTGCTATTTTTGGAATACGAATTACGGGAAAAATGTTTTTGAATATTTCCGATCTTTCACTTTAAGGATCTCTCAGGAAAAATCGAATTCGAATATTTTTCATAAGAATAGAATTTCATTAAAGCGTATGCTTCTCCGAAAAGACGCTACTCTTAATTAACAAATTAATATCTCGTAAACTATGAGTCCCTGAGTGTTCTAGTAGGTATTATTTGGAAGGGATTTTTATGCCCTATAAATTGAGTCCTATGACGCTCCCACGTATCTCTCAGCAGGAAGCAACAATCCAAGAAAACGTGTTAAAAATTTTTAAAATATCGTTTCCATTTTCCCTTTACTGTTAATTTTTATTTCTATTTTTCTATTATATATTTTTCAGGGGAGATTTCAGTCTCGATCAAAAACCTTCCTCAACTCACTGTTTATTATTTTTTACTGGTGCTGTATGGTGTAAATCATCAATAGTTTATACAGTCAGGTGTCATACGGATTATACAACATGGCCTTATGACGTTCAATATTGTGACGTGCAACTGGGATCATGGGCCCACGACAGCACTGTATTGAATTTCACATCAAAATGGAAAAATTATGTATGAATTCAATTTTATTACAAATTCTATCCTTTTCTATAGTTTTCTATCTCTTTCTACGACTTTCTATTCTTCCTCATGATTTTCTACATTTTGCTATCATTTTCTACCCTTTTCTATTCTATCATATCCTATTCTTTTCTACTCAATCCTATCCTATCGGCGGGAAGGAAGTGAGACGAAAAAAATTTTTCTTCTCAGCTCTGTACCCACAGATATATCAGAAATCAATTTCAATCACAACTTGAGCATACACAAAACGCAAATAATTTGTTTATTATACAATTTTATTGTTATGAATACATTTTTTTTTAAATAAACAATTTTCCTACCTTTTTCACCAAAAAAATTCCTTGCGATCTAATATGTTTCGAAGTAGCTTCTCAGACTTATTGAACTTTGGGAAATTGTTAACACCTAATAATTGGCTTTGTTATGAATAATTTATATTAACAAAGAAAAAATTTGCATTCATTTCTCTTGGAAAAAGATTAGTTTCCATCTTATATCTGTCGAAATAGTTTCATAAACTTACTGAACTTCAGATAATTGTTAAGACTTAACATTCAGCTTTTTTATCAATAACCTAACCAAGAAATCAAACATTTTCATCCATTTTCTGAGGTGAAAAATGAATCTTTATATACTCGTATTATCTGTCGTAATAGCTTCTCAGATTCACTAAGCTCAAGAAATTTTTTAAGACATAACAGTTAGCTTTGTTCAAAATAATTTGAGCGAAAGAATTGCAAATTTCTACAGTGCCTTGAGAATAAGTTAAAAATTGGAAGCTGCAGACTTTTTTGAACAGTGAATTTTTTATTTGTATCACTGTGCGTTGATTAAATTAAATAAAAAATTCTTATTTTACGTAATATTCTTGTTTCTTAAAAAAATTTCTCTCTCAATATTTATACAAAAAAGGAAATTACTTTTAATATAAAATGATCCTTAGAAATTTATTGTTCACTGTCTTCATAATTAAACCCACGTATTATGAGGATTACTGGATTTCCTTTGACGTACAAGAATTCTCCTTTTGTGTAGGCGGAATAAGATTGAGTCAGATCGAAACTTAATGACTCGCATAACCTCAAGAATTTTGATAGACATCATTGATTTATCACTCACATAAATATACATTAGTTTCTGCAAGTAACGAAATTATTAATTAAATATAATAAATAGAAAATTAAAACATGGGTTCGTGTGACAAGGAGGAAATTTGAAAAGTAAAACAGATTAGATGTTACATTTTTGGTGATAATATTAGGATTATATTCCTAATTATTCTTAGAAAAGAAGTGGCAGTTATTACTTACTGCTGTAATCAATTGTTTTCAATAATCTGGAACTGAATCATCTGGAATTTGGATTTGAATTATTCCTACATAAAGCACCTTTTGTTGCATTTTTTGAGGAATGAAGGAAGACATAATATTTTCCTTGAGTATCCGTTCTTTTCGAAAATATTATATTTTTATCATTTTTAATGACAAACTATGACAAAAGTAATTACAAACTAGACTCAGGTAAAGTGTGATAACTGTTTTTTGTCTTCCTTTTTTCATGCCAAATTAATTATACTTTTTAGGATCCCAGTACGATACTTTTTTGCATTACATTGATACCGAATTCCAATTTTTTTTATTTTTGAACCAGCCTACTTAGCAGTAATAATGAAAAACAGAAAAAGTCGTCTCCTCAATAGAACTCCGTACCTTAAAAAGTTTTATTTGGCTGGAAAAATATAAAATACTAATTTTTCAGATGTGGAAATCTTATGTTCCAAATCCACAATGGGATATTGTATACAATCACAGTGAAGTAACAAAAATGAAAAATAAGTATGAATCTGACAATCCGTCTTATGTTCTTTGGTTGCAAATCATACTAAAAAGACACAGTAGCATAATGCAGGCTATTTACGTTACACCAGCAATTGGTATGAACAAGAATATCATTTCTGGTTGCCATATATAAAATAAATCAGGTTGAAATTCCTGATATTTTTCAAATGCTTTTTGAAATTTATTTTCAGTACTGATGCTGTTGACTCTTACAGCATTGTGGATGGAAAGTAAATCCTATGAACGACTTATAATTGTTTGCATTAATTTTATTTGCCATCTTCTTTGCATTCAAAATCTTCAGTGGAGTCTACCAAATAATGGGCAAGGTGCCCCGCTTATTCGTAAGTATCTCATTCAACATTTCTGCATGGATACAAAAATGAAATAACATTACAACATGATTGTATCATTAATAGGAAACTCCATGTCGGATTCACAAAAGACAAACATTCATCTAACCGATTTATTTTTTCAATTGACACAACTTGTTACACATATAAAAATGAAAATGGGTCTCCTCTAGCTTTTTCTACCTCCTTCATCTATTCTGCTCCCCGTTCCTCCACCCCTGAAATTTTCTTAACATTCTCTTGCCACCTTCCTCTGACCTCCCGCACTCTCGTACAACCATCCCGTACATGCACCCATGTCCCTTTTACCCACTCACATATTTTGCATTTGGCCGATTCCAAACTCGCACTCTGCTAGCTGCGAAGAATACCCCCACCACTGCGCTTACCCCTCACTTGGGTTTACTAAGTATACAGAAATGATATGACCTCTGCATTTTCTCTTCTTATCCTTCTATTAATACAATACATCTTTTATTTCATTTTCTAGTCTCCATCTAGCTATTCTTGTCCATATCTTTTCCACCCATTCCCATTTTCTTTTTCCACTATTGGGATCACTATCCATTCTTTCCATATTTCTGGCAAACCCTCCTCTCTCCGAACCCTCTTGAACATTATCTATGCTCACTCTTTCAACTTCTTTTCTCCATATTTCCAGATTTCATTCGAGATTTCGTCTGTACATTTCTTTCTTTAAATGATTCTCCGACGTTATTTTTTTCCTTGTAATATCCTTTTCTTTGGCCTTTTCACTCCTCTCGTTATTTTCTTTTCCACTCCTCCTATTAATTTCATGAAATATTTTTCCATTCTTACATTCCAATCTTCAGATTAACCCTTTTCCTTTTTTCCTGTCTCTTTTTACTACATTTAATACTTTTTCCTGCGTACTAGCCTTTTCTGCCTCCTCCTTAACTCTTTTATTGTCTTTCTCTTTTTCTATCACATAACTTATTATATTCTCTGCTCTTTTTTCTGTACTCTTCTGCACTGCTCTTCCCGTATCTCTGTTTTGTCAATTCTTCTCTCACTTCCTTTCTTTCGTTCTTGAATCCCCCTTCCCCAGCTACCTCGTTTTTCTCCTTCGTTGATTCCTTATTTAACTGTATCCTCTGATATTCTTTTTACTTTTCCTATCACTATTTTCGTTACTTTGTTTACATTTCCCTTTCCCATTTTCACTATTTTCATCTTTTCTCTGAATTCTTCTATTCCCTCTGCTGACCATTTACATTTTCCCACTCTTTCTTCTTCCTTATTTTCTTTGCTTACACTCCGTTTATCTCTCTTCCCCATCTCTTCTGTCACTATTATTGCAAAGTGATCCGATTCTACGTAATCCCCTATTTCTAGCCTCCTTGCGTTTTCCCTTACCTCATCGTCAACAATAATACAGTCTTTTACTCTTCTTTTTTTGTTCCGTATGAGTGTATTCTCTTTTCTCATCTCACTCTATATTTCTGTTTGAGATAAACCATCATAACTCCTCCAATCTATAAAAAAATTTCCTTCTCTTTCCATTCACCACTTTGTGTTTGTAATTCCTCCCAGTCCCATCCCCTCCTTCTTCCCATTCTTTTTCTCCTCTTTCTCCTGGACTTGCCTTGAAGTCTCCTCCTATGACTAGATTCACCCCTTCTTCCTTTCCTTCCATTACTTCCCTTAACTCTTTTTTCCCCTCCCTATCTCCATTTACATATATCCTTACTATCTTACATCTCTTCTCTCCTATCCTTGTCTCTTCTTAAATTAATTCTTTTTTTGTTCCCTAACTCTTCAAACCTTTCGATCCTTCCGCTTCTCTCTCACTTATTCCCCAGCCCTCTCACACTTTCCTAAATCTTCCCTCTCTTCGTTCCAATCTCACCAATGCCTTCTATCTGTATTCTCCCACACTTAACGCATATTCCTTTTTCTTTCTTTCTTTCTCCTTTCGCTGTTTTCCTTAACTTATACTTATTACTTTCTTTCCATGTCAAATCCTCTATTTTCTCCGATCTTCCATATAACGCCCTTTCCTTTCTCATCGCTTTCCTCCTATCTTCCCTATTCTTCATCTCCATGCTTATTTCTTATGTTTTTTGAATGGGTTTTCCAAAAAATTCCAAAATCGAATTTCCCAAAATTTTCCGATTCAATTTTGTTTGACACTTCAAAGAGCGCTCTTTAAAAAAAATGTGAAAACAGCGGGCGTTTGCATACTCATGGAAATAATTTTTTTACTTTTCAGGAAAATAACTTTTTCATTTTTTTTTTATATGAGTGTAAGTTTGAAGAAATCGGTGAGATGAATGTTTGTCTTTTTTGAATCAAGCATGGAGTTCCCCTAAAATAAATTTAAACTGATTCTTAGGGTTTCGTAGCCCCGGGCAGAAACCCTCATAGTAACGGTCTGGTGTCCGTCCTTCTGCAGTACTTTCTTCTCGGGAGGGGTAGTGATGGGAAGGATGGCGAGGGGTGAGGGAAGGGTGGAGTGAGTGAAGGGAAGTGGAGGAAGTGAGGGGGAAGTATGCTCAGAGTAAGTGGAGAAGGGGTGTATAAGTGAGGGAGGTAAGAGAAGTAAAGGGAGAAATTTGGGAAGTGAGGAGGGCGGACGGTGAGGGAAAGTGAGGAGAGGGAAGTGGAAGGAGTGAGGGAGAAGGATGGTGATAGGAAGTGATGTGAAGGATGTGAAAGTGGTGGAGGGGGAAGGATGGCGAGGGGAGGTGAGAAGGAATAATGGCAAGGGTGAGGGAAAGTGGGCGCAGTGAGGGGAATGGATGGGTAGGTTGGGAGGGGAAGTGGCAGGAATGGGAGCGGGGAAAGGAGTTATATTATAAATACTATATTAAATAGGCTACGAAATATTTTTTTTTTGATGCATTTTGTCTACTTTCACTGATTTTCATTATAAATTTTGCAGTACTTTTTTATGAAAATTCTCTCATGTTGGCCGGATCTACGCTCCTTTTGACTGTCATTCTCTGCAAATTACAAAAATTGAACAAGGAGGCACCGAAATTCCTAACATCTGCAGCAACTTTCGCCTTGAAGAGCAAAATTGGAAGTGTTTTTTTGGTGAACATTTTGGATCCAAAAAATTACGTGGGATTAAATGAAATTGAGGATGATACAACTTTGATAAGTCCAGCGAAAAAAAATCAGACTTGGAAGTATGTCACTATTCTCATTGGATGGATCTCGTTCACTGGTGTTCTTATTCTCTACTTTGTTATGTTAATAATTTACATTCCGACGGATTCATCTGAAATATTGAAAAACAAAAAAGATATTTTCATCGATTTTTCATGAATAATTTACCAAAGCAAACGAAAAATTCAAGAGAAAAAGGGGGATGAGATAATTTTTCTGAATTTTCAAAATACTGAATGTGAAGAAATACCGAAAAGAATAATTACCGTAACAGAAATTTCCTATCATCTTCTATCCCTTCTTTTAATTTTCACTAAAAATGTTTTTTCCCAAAACTTTGAAACCCGAATTTAGAAATTCTCGAAAATAAAGAGTTAGTTGGATGTAATAAAAATAGGGCAAGTGCCCGATTACAAGGGCACTTCGGCAATTCACTATTTTCAGGAATTCGATGATTTCGTGAATTTTGAAATTCGGGTTTTGAAATGTCGGGAATAAATCTTTTTGGTAGGCTTATTTTCTTTTGGAATTTTTCACTATTTGAGAAATTTCTGTTTCGATAATTATTTTTTCGGTTTTTTAAATAATTTATTTCAATTGTTAATTGTCCATTTTTAATGAAAGACTATAATCTCCCTATAAATTGAAAATGAACAGACTAATTTTCAGGTATAGAAAATCTCATTTTTTTTATCAAAACAATTTTTAAGTGGAAACGAGTTCTTTATGGAAAATTTCCAAATCCTGGCTTCAGAGTTTTTCATGTACTCGTTCTCTCTTTTTTTCACCCCTCTGGATCTCGTTGTTTTTCTTTCTCGTTTTCCCCTCTTCAAATTGCCACAGAAGTGGGCGGAAACAAGGGTTGATGCATTTGCTAAATATACTTTCTATCACGAAACCTTTATATTTCTTTGGAGAAAATTTACCAGTTTTAGCACTTTCAGATCTTGTAGTAGGTTTTTTTTACGACTTGTCTTGATGCATTCAAAAATTAATACAAAGAATATATAAAAATTGCAAAAAAAGTACTATCTAGTTTGTTAAAAACATATTGATTATTTAATTGCAGTTAAACAAATAAAAATCATTTCTAACATAGGGTCAATGCGGGTAAATGTGATAAAGAGAAAATTTGGAACGAAAAGAAAAATTAATCGTTGACTTTTTTTGGTCATAACATTAAGATTATATTTTCCAATAATTGTAGAAAAAATATAGCTGTAATTGGTTATTGCCTTTATCAATTATTTTAACAGCAAATGAGATATTTCTATAAAACCTAAATTCGTAATTGTGTCTTCTGAAATTTGAGTTTAATTTTTCCTAGATTTTGTTTTTCTGAAAATATTAGATTTTTACTATCTTAATGATAAGATATGACAGAGTACTTAAAAATCAGACTTAGGGTAAGTAATAATAATTATTGCTAAATACCATTTTTATAAAAGCATTTATACAGACAAATCCGAGGACAAATCATTTTTTGATCAATTGAGGAATAACACAATTTGAAATAGGCAATTATTTAGATATCACTGGATCCTTCTCATCGAATTAAAAGTTTTATTTTTCATTTTCAATATTATTTTTATAAACAGCTACGAATTAAAAATATTTCATCACACAAATCTTAGGTGATTGAAGAAGGTCACGATCAAACGTAGAAGGTCCAAAGATGATTTTAGCAAAATTTAAATCTAGAATTTTTTTAAATATTTGAAGAATCATTAATTGAAGTATAACTTTCGAATATCCTATCACACGTATTCGTACTGACCCTATAAATATTTTTAGTTACGTTTCACATATTTTGAAACAAAAATTTAAATTTCAATGCTCAAAATTCTAATTTCTCAAATGTTGTAAAAATATTTTAAATTTCATTCAATATTTGTACAAATCCTCTATGTATTCTCGTTGCTTTTTGTATCGTATCACATTTTACTTTTGGTAATACTTTCCTTATAAATTGAAGCATATTAATTTCAATCAACATGGTTATTTACTGCCTAAATTTTAAATCACGATTTCAATTTATGCAAGGCAGCATTAAACGCATTCATGATTTTATTTTTGAAAGAGCCGAGATTGTTTCACGAAGAAGAAAATATTAACCTTTGAAGGTTTTTCCAGTCGAATTTTCTCTA
Source organism: Melikaiella ostensackeni (assembly GCA_032362435.1). Taxonomy (NCBI): domain Eukaryota; kingdom Metazoa; phylum Arthropoda; class Insecta; order Hymenoptera; family Cynipidae; genus Melikaiella; species Melikaiella ostensackeni. Next base: position 15,358 of record JAUMHM010103601.1, read on the forward strand.
GAGGGCGAAACTCAAGCATATTTATTCTTTGCCCCTTCTTACTATTCTCAAACTTGAATCCTGTTTTTATACTATACAGATTTTATATTTTCATGACGCCTCTTACATTGTATATTTATATCTAATTAGTATTAGGAGTACTTAGGGAGCATCCACGTATTATGTGACGCTATTTTGAGTGATTTTTGACCTACCCCTCCCTTTTGTGACATTTTGATTGTTAAAACACGTTTTTTGCTTATGTTTCTCTCGGAAAAATATTTTTTAGTATTCCAAGTTTCCAATAAATTATCAAGTACTGATGGACAATGAGGAAAACATTATTTTTATGATTTAATACGAATACACTTCGCACAGAGTACTAATAATAATTTAGCAAAGTAAACTCGAAATTTGTTGCCTTGGTATATGTAAATTTTGTAAGCATATGAAAATACTGAATTTCCATTGAATTTTATTTTTATAGACATTTATGATCATTATTGAAATTAACTTCGAATTTAAATGAATTATAAAACTGTATATTTCATTTTTGACTAAAAAAATAATTTAATGTGTTATCACGTTTTAAAACCAGTGAAAAATCGAGATGTCTATAAAAACGAATTATGTTATAAAAAATATCTGTTGTTACACATATGTCCAATATTTATAAAGATTTACATTATAAAGAATAACATTTGAAGAATAAAAAAATATTAATGAAGTTGTAGAATAAAAAATTTTATTTGTGTGAACAAATTCTCGGGAAAAATATCAACTAATACTTAGGAATAAATAGAGAATAAATAAAATACATATATAAAAACGAATAAATACTACACTTTAAAATAAGGTATTCAAATTAAATTTAAATTTGATACAATTTTGAGAAAAAAATTTAGTGCTCGCAACAAAACCGTTTTGTTGAGCTACATACTTTTGCTGTCAAAGGAAAATTTTTGTTGTTAACACAAAATTATTTTGTTGGTGTAACACAATATTTTGTTGTTTCAAAAAATTAATTAGTTAAGACTCGTTTTGTTGTCCTAAACAAAGTTTTGCTCAGTCGACAAAACTATTTTGTTGGACCAACGAGATACGCAATTACGCAGACGCATTCTTGCGGAGAACGCAAGAACGTTTGTTTCCAATGTGGCGGATATTATAGACCGTGAGTGGAAATTGTAATCGGGGTGAAATTGTGTTTTGTCTCAAGTGAATGAAACATAATAATGATGAAAGTGTACATTAGTGAGTGTGATAAGTTTAAAGAATAGATAGCTGGCAATATCATGTGAAAATTTTTAGATGAGTGGTTTTTACCTCGGTTGTCCGGTTGATGCTAATAAGTGATCAACACCTTCAAGTGAAAATACTAACCTATGTGCGTTTCAGTTTAATAATTTATATTAACAATAAGTATACGATTAGATATTTGAATCCAGTCTCTCTCCAAATCACGTCAATAAAAACAACACAGCTCTATTAGGAAAAACAACAGTGAGATAAACAGATATACATTAAAGCAGACAAAAACTCAATATCTGGAAGTTGAACTATGACAGATATCTAAGATATTACGGTGCTATATCAGGAATATCCAAGATAGTATGGTATAATATCTTGGAAATCTTTCCTATAGTTCTATTTCCTGATGATTTCGAGTTTTGGTCTGTTTTAATATCTATATTTCTCAATGAAAGATAATTTGGTCAAGCCTATAAAACGATTTGGTGAGGCTAACTTCCATATTTCTCAAAGAAAGATTATTTGGTCAAGCCTATAAAACGATTTGGTGAGGCTAACTAACGAATTTTGTTGAGCCAACTAAACATTTTATTGGGCTAACAAAAGAATTTGAATCGTCCAACAACCTAGTTTTGTTAGGTCAACAAAACAGTTCTGGTGGACCAACAAAAAGACTCAACAAAAAATTTTGTTGGGCCAACAAAATAGTTTTGTTGCACGTAGAGCAACAAAATTATTTTGTTGAGCCAACAAGATTTTCCTTGGTCGAGCAAAACAGTTTTCTTAGTGTATATACGGAAATATTTACTTGGGAATAAATAGAGAATAAATGAAATACATATCTGTAAACAAATAATTACTACAATTTGGAATACGGTATTTAAATAAAATTTGAATCTCAAAGCATTTATACACAACAACATTTACTTAGGAATAAATAGAGAATTAATAAAATATATATTTATGGACGTACGAATACTACAGTTTGGAATGCAGTATCTATATAAAATTAATATTTGAAAACATTTATTTACATTGTGTGATTTGCGAATTCAAGCAAATTAAGCTGTAGCAGCTTTGCCCGTTTCTTTTGCTTCAAGTTGGTTTTCTTCAGGTTAGCTATTTCACTTCAGCATATTGTCACATTCGGATTTTTAAGTAATACTGAATTAAATAGGCTAATACGTCTTTGGCTTGATCGAGGCAAGGAAAATCAAAAGTTTCTTTATAGTCACGTTGTAAGCGCCATTTCCTGTATTGCATCCAAAAGCAACACACTTATATCCCATAATTGCCGGACGCCATTTCAGGAAGAATGAAATTTATTCTACATGCAGTTTCGATGAATTAAGGATTATGACGATGGTGTTTAGCTTAAATGAATTTTAGGTTATGTGCTTATTCGTAAGATTAAAAATTATGTCACATAGTGTTTCGGAAACATACAAATTATGTCAAAATAGTAATTCACCAAAATAAAAATTATGTCAAATGGTAATTTGAAAATATAAAAATTATGACGAATATTAATTCGGAAAAATAAAAATTAGGTGAATTGGCCATTAGGATAAATAAGAATTATAGCAAACTGCTATTCGGTTAAATGATTTTAGGTAAAATAAATATTAGGGAAAATAGAATTTGGGGAATATTCATGCGCTTCTTCCTATGTGGCACTGTGACGTTAGGGAAGACTCCCTCCTCCATTTCAGAGCGTCACGTAATATGTGGACGCTCCCTTATTACTTTTATTGTTTTATTTCCACGCCAGGATAGAAGCCCATTTCACTGAGCTCGACGAACTAAATTAATCGACTTCTATCAATAACAATTATCGATAGTTATCCCTTGTTTCACACCACAAGAACACGTCTATTAGTTTCCACCAATTGATTCGTTTAACCTAGAACTTTCGAAAAAGTAACAGGAAATAATTTTTTACGCGAACATTTTTAACATCATAGAACATTCCAAAACATTCAAAAATATTATATAGAAAATTCTAGCATATTCTAGAATATTAAAAAACATTCCAGAAGTCTCTAGAATATTGCACGATTCTGAAAAATTGTAGAACATTCGGGAAAGTTGCTGAATATTTTAGAATTATAAAATATTCAAAATATTCCATGATGCTTCGATTAATTATGTAAAGATCATTTTGAAAAATTTGGACTCCATCTATACCTCAAGTAAAGGGATCGCGATTTTTTGAACCAAAATATTCCGGAACATTCTAGAAAATTATGAGGCATTCGAAAATATTCTAGAAAATTAGAGGTAATTCTAGAAAATTCTAGATTTACAGAATACTTTAAAACATTCCAGACTATTCGAGGAAACTATGTGTTTATCGAGAATATTCTGGAATGTTCTAGAATAATATATAAAATATATTGAGAAAACATTCTAGAAAATCTCAAAATATTATAAAAAGAGAAACTCATATTTTATATGTATTAGATTTAGATTGGAACGAAATGTCACTAATGTATTTAGGCAATGTCTATTAATCCCGAAATTTTGGTATTGATAGCCGATTAAATGATCTGGGCTATTCGTACCGAAAATTTTCATGTTTTAGAGCAATTAAATAGATTGATTGGAGTCGAATAAATTCACTTTATTATTCAATTAAATATCTTTTGAAGAATAAAATATCATTTTCAAATACAGTTATGGTGAATAAACATCTTTCTTCAAGTTATTAAACCGCTGCAGTGTGCCAAAAAGCACTTTTTTGGAAAAAAATTGCTCGACAGTTCAATTTTTAACAAATTTGGATGTATTTTTTTGTGACCGTAAGGCTTCGAGCTATAACGTGACTGCTAATTTTTTACTTTTCTCAAAGCAAAATTTTTTATTTAATATCAAATGAAATTTTTTTAAAATTAACTATTCAAGTATAATAAATGACTTGTCATATTTTTCCAAATGACAGCAAATTTCAATTTTTCAAACAATTCTTATGAACAAATACCTATTTTTACCTCTTTGTCATGAGCAACTGAGTAAAAGGAATAGAAATAAGAATAAAAATGCATATAGCAAATTGAATATTCGAAAAGAGAAAATGATCAGGCAACACTATAATCGTTTACATTATTTACAAATAATTGAGACTGGAAAATGGAATTCGGCAATAAAAATGCAAAGGTAGCATGGAAAATACTACGGGACAGCATGTTCAAGAGTGCAGCAGAAGTTTGCGATATTGTCGCTATAGGGTAAAAGACTGGAGATGCTTGGAAGAATGATGAAATCCGCGTAGCTGTTAATGAGAAAAAGCAAGCGCACTCGAGAAAGCTGAATATTAAAGGTCCTAGCAATGAGGACAGAACTAGAATGGAAAATGATTATAGGGACAAAGAAAGCAAAGATACTAGTCAAAGAAAGCAAGAATAAAATTAAAGCAGAAAAAGATAAAAATTGCAAAATAATATTGAAGGAAATGAGAAATTGTTTTGGAAATGGGTTAAGAAGATTAGGAAAGGAAGTACTAGAACTGAGTTAGTCGGAATTAAAAATGCTAATTGTGAAATGGTATGGAATACGGACGAAGTGAAAGACTGTATGAGGGACTTTTTAAAGAAATTGTATGGAGGCAAAGCTGTGGAGCATAACAACCGTGATACTGAAGAGGATACGTTACACAATCTCATTGTAGGTGGCGGGAGAAGAATCAATATCGACGACATTGTATACGTGATTAAGAAACTAAAGAATGGTAAGGCTGCTGGTGTGGATGATATCACCGCTGAAATGCTTAAGAGCGGTGGTGGATATTTGTTTGTGTGGCTGAGCGAATTTATGAATATTCGTGAGAACGGTGAAGTTATAAATCATTAGAGAAAGGCAATTATCGTTCCACTCTACGAGGGGAAGGGTTATAAACGTGTCTGTACTAATTATGGAGCAATTAGCCTACTAACTACCGCGGGCAAAATATTTACGACAATGCTTATTCTTAAGATCATGTGAATAACTAAAAAAAGGATTTGGGAAGTCCCGTGTGGATTGATGTGAGGGAGATCATGTGTGGATCAGATATTTTGTTTGAGGCATACCATAAAAAAAAGTTTGAGAGCAAACAAGACAGTTTTCTGTACACTTGTTGATCTGGAACAAGCTTTCGATAAGGTACATAGGACTGAACTTTGGGAGGTACTGAAAGAATATGGAGTGAATGGTTGGCTTCTAAAAGCAATAACAGCAATATATGATGATCGTAAAGCAAGTGTAAGAGTAAATGGACAACTGAGCGCTTGGTTTGATATTGAGTAATGCGTTAGGCAAGGCTGCGTTATGTCCTTCTGAATGTTTAATATATACATGGACAAATGTCTAAGGATGTCTCTCTTAAACAAAGAAGGTGGTGATCTTGGGACAGTAAAAGTACGTGGACTGGCGTTTGTAGATAATAAGATTGTTACGGGAGAATCAGTCGACGATTTGTAGAGAATGATGAGCAGAGTAGATATTAGCATGAAGAATAACGCGAAGATTAACGTGAATAAAACAAAAACTATCTTGTTTGAAAGCAAGGGTGAGAAAACAGTTTGCAACATTGCCTTAAACAAAGAGAGTATAGAACAAGTTGATGATTTCGTTTATCTTGGAAGTTTGTTCACTGTTGACGGAAAAAAAATGCAGAGATATTCAGACGTATCAACGAGGGTAGAAAGCTTATCGTCAGTGTACGAACTATTACTGGGAGTAAAAATGTAAGGAAAAAGCTAAAATTGCAATATATGAAATGTGTTCTCAAAGAATGTGGTATAGAAGAAACATTGATTTACAAGAGTGGAAGAAATTTTCTGAGATGGTTCGGTCATGTAGGGAGAATGACTGAAGGACGTTTAACGAAGCAAGTGTATTTAGGTAAGGAGAATGGTAGCGTACCCAGAGGTAGAATATAATATTCGAGAAACTCAGTATAATACCGTGAAATATGTATCAGTTACTTAACCTCAAATATCGATCTAAAAGGCCCCTAAATGATTCATCGTGATTTTGTTGAGTTTGGAGTTTTCAATTCAGTTATTATTATCTACAACTTTAGAATTTTCACCGTGGAGTGAGACAGATACATTGGTAATCGTTACTCATAAGCCAAATTGAAATTAAAAATGCTTGTATTTGTATTTAGAAACCAATGCCGATTTTCACAAAGGGCTTAAGTCTGCCGGGAGAAAATGTCTGAGTATTTTCTAAGAAAAAGTCAGGCCTGTTTCAGGCCATTTGCATGCTCGAATTTAATGATTTTTCGTCTCTAGAGATAGCTTGAGAGATTTGGGTCTTTTTTTTAGGGATTAATTTATGGCAGTCGAACCTTGAGTATATCGAAGTATGACAGGCAGTTAGAATATTTAAGGTCTGGCTATTATATAACTACGCTCTTTAAACACTCAAAAAATTATTCTTTATTTATTTACATGCATATATTTATATGTGACAACCTATATATTTATATTTATATACAGTATTCCTCTGATGGTAAATCGAAAAATGCTATTCGTTTTTACGTATCACGTACAGTTCACGAGATACATACAAAATATAATATATTTTTAATTTTTCGAAGACAATTTTAGATATTTGTAATTGTAAAATTCCGTAGATTCTGGATTTTCAACTTTCGAACCTCTAATTGGGAAATTAAAAAAAAATATTTCTTACATCAGGCTTTTCTACCTGGATGCCGAGTGGGGCCTCCTCTTTTAAGGCAGCCTCTGTAATTCCTTGCTATTCATAAAAATTTCGATTATGCTTACAAATACAAGTTTATGAGCCTTCAGAAAATTTATGAGAACCACTTGAAACTCTAAAAAATGCTACCTGTGTACTTGCAGAGAAAATCTCAGAAACGTGACTGGGCCTCAGAATATTCAGAGAATTTCCAGTGAATCTGTATCGGTAAGGTTACTTCTACTACACTACACTCTGCATGGCTTACCTTAATCTCAAACTTATTTTCACGTTATTTTGCAACAAATTGCAAAACTTTAGCAGCAAATTAATTGTTTCTTGTTTGGTAGCGTTTGGTCATAAATTTTGGTACTACAAATTTGACAAAATATTTTTGGGCAAAAAGCCTCTTCTCAGTTGTCTTAAGCGAGTACCCTCGGTTATAGAATTACAAATGAGAATCGTTTGATACTTGTATGACAGATGTATTAAAATGCACTAAAGCTCTGGTTGAAATTTTGGAACCTTTCAGAGCTTCATAATCGAAAAATCAATGATTGAAAATAACATGTGATCTTATGAGAAGACGC
>JAUMHM010103617.1:0-22862 GCA_032362435.1 Melikaiella ostensackeni
GAGAATTAATAAGTTATGTTTGTTGCTATTCTCTTGGATAATTATTTTTCCTTTTTCTCCCAAGCGTCTTTCTTTCAGATTGGCTATGATTGAAATAGATTGTTTTATCATTGGATAGTTTATATAAATTATAGTATATAAGTTCTATATGAATTATATGTATATGTTATATGAGTGATATATAAACTACAAAATATAATCTCAATATGATGTGATTAGTTATAGTTATATTCTTAAGCAATTAAGTACAATTTTTTTAGCATTAAATTATTTTTAGCATTTAATTATTTTCAGTATTTTATTATTTTATATTTTTATAATCAATATTAGTTGAGGAAAATAACTTTTCTTATTTTTGCCTGAACTCGAGCGCTCGACGCGCGGAGGACGGTCGCTGGGAGCATGATGGCTCCCCCACGACGTCTTCCCTGCCATCAGTTTCCGAGATCCAGCCAATAGGAAGGCCGCAAGGTCCACTCTCCTTCCTGCCGACAGTGCCCGAGCTCGCCGCCGCCTGCGATCGGAGAGAAGTCAGCTACGACAGCCAGTTGCTTACGAATAGTCGTCGAGGGTTCGAGCACCCGCTCCGCCCTCTCCGAATGAAGGAAAAGTTTGTTTTCGACACTCGCCGTGTTTTCTTGCCGCATTTCGACAGGTGTCATTTCAACGCCTCCTCGCCACCATCTGGCTTCATCCTACAAGTAAGTTCGCTCCTACCATATTCCATCCCCATTCCGAATAATTTTTATTTCATTACATTTTTTTTTATTCCCACTTTATTCGTTTTCTTTCTCTCTCTTCTCTTTCCATTTCGCTCTGATGCCTGATTCCTATCTTCCTTCTTCGTCCCGTCATCTACCAGTCACTATTATGAGCATGAAGGTCGCCCTTCTGCCGGCCCCGCTCTTCCGAGTTTGGTGGTCGGCATTTCGCTAACCCCGTACTTGGTCCGTGCGCTCGACTCCTCTGTCGAGGTCCACTAATTTTTTTTTTCGTTTGTGTCCTGGAGGTTAGCTTACACCGCCACCCGCCGCTGTCGACGAACGTTCACCGCCGGGGCCACACAGACTGCTCCCTTATTCGGACACGAGCCACCAGCGCCTCCTCAACTCTTCGAGTGGGCACTGCTCGAAGTTGTACTACGACCTCCGGATACCTCTGATCTGCGATCCCGCAAACGCGTCCGGAAGATTTCCACTCTCCACACTCTGCCGCTCGCAAAGTCCCCACGCAGCTCTTCAAGCGGCGGGCTTCAGCTGATCCGGCCCCTCTGCTCTCCCTCACTTCAGGCACCCTCGACTCCCCGGGAGTGTATGACCCCGTCGCCCCTCACCATTAGAAGAGGGCCCGTCTGGTCACTCCTACGAACGAGATATCCAACTTCACCAACCGATCTCAGTTGCGGGGCCCTGGCCCCTTTGATTATCTAATGCTCCGTACCTCCAGAGGCCCAGATTTTCCTCTTTAGTACCTCAGCTTTTGAGTCTATTCTTCGACCGCCCTGAACTCCCATCCCTAAAAAAAGGGAAATTGACAGAGCATGGGCCACCACGCCCTTTCCACCTCGGCTTCTGCCCATGGACGGCTCTCAGGCCTGGCAGCGGCTCATCCGACGACAGGACGTCAGTCGCATCTTCTTCACCCCACCGAGTAGCCAGCGGATCCTGGCTCGGTCCACGTCCCGCCTCGACGCTTGCCTCAGCGATAAGAACAAGTTTCCCAAAGCCGCGCCTCAGTCCGCCGCCACGACATCTGTTACTTCCACCTCTTCCCAGAGCGAAAATTGAGACATTACACATCTCTTCTGAGCCTCCCCCTTTCCAAAAAAGGAAAGGGATCCGCTCTATCCCAGATGAGGAAACTTCTCTGATGATGGGCATAATGATGAGGATATGGAATCTCCGTGAGTTTCTTGAAATAATGATAAACCTCCTAAACACGAGTTACAAGTTAATCGTACGTTCTCTCAGTCGGAATTTAAAATTTCGGAAAATTCTTATGATACGAAAAAACTTGTTTCTCTAATTTGTTGATGATGCGCGGGACATCGGAGGTTCGGAGGAGGATGGCTTCTACCCAGCGAGTAAAAAGGGCAATAACGAAGAAAGTAAAATTGTGCCCTTGACTCGTTTGGTGATACGGTCCCATCAAGTTGACGGCCACCGTATCCCATGCTTCGCGGGCTAGTCGTGGGTGTTGGTTGTCCGGCTGTCGTTCACGCACTGGTTTGCAGCATTTGCACAGGTGGCAACCGGATACTTAGCGCCGGACTTCCCTATTCATGCCAGGCCAAAAGAAATGCTCGCAAATCGATCCTATTGTCTCGTCAGTGCCGGGATGTCCAGCAAGAGCCGCGTGTTGATATTCTCAAATCACTCGCGCTCGTGAAGTCGCTGGTACCTGCTATCGCCGTTTCCCGTCGGCTGCGTCTCGGCGCCCGAATCCTTGGTCAGTAAGGCGATTCCGACTGGAAAAAGTCGAATCTTCAGGCGTAGAATGTGGCTTGTCTTTGAGGGTGCGCCAGCGAATGGCGCAACTGGCGTTTCTGTTAATTTAAAATCACTGAAACTTTTGTGTCTAAGAACAATTTTTTTTCCACATGGTCCACAAACTTTTACCCTATTCTGTTGATGAGTACTTGCACAACTGGGATGTGTAGGCATTATAGAAATACTTTTCAATACTAACTATACACTTCACGATATACAAATCAACATTGATTATCGACAACGTGTAATACTTTTTTGCACAAACTCAGACGTATGTTTCGATAACGACATCAAACAAGACACTGATATGTATGTAGAAGTGAAAATTCTATAATTGCCGGAATCGAAAAATCGTTTGTTTTTGGAAACTGCTCGCAGCGCGGAAAATTCAGATGTCAAAAAACAAACCGACTTTGGGAGGGTGATTTTCTAGCATCTAGATTCATTACGAAGAGATCCCCGCAGTTTTTTTTAGCTACATATCGGGCAAACTTTTTTTCCGTATATAAACATCGTGTGGGTAGAACACCTGACTGGCAATCAGAAGATCTAGGTTCGATTCCCAGCGGAGAGAAAGAGGATTTTTTCTTCATAGAAAATTGAGAGTCTTAATCTTTTTACTTTTCATATTTAGTTTTTTTACTATTTGGTTTTTGAAAGTGAGCCCTTAAAAGTACGAAAGAACAGAGAGATCCGATAAGTTAGACGGTTTTAATAACTTTTTAATGGGATTCCTATCCTTACAGTACCTCAAAAAATCGCTAAAGTACTTCGTTATGGATGTGTCCTTCTTTGCTCAATTGCTCATTTTCACAGAAAATAGAAGGGGTAAGAAGTGATTCAGGTAGGGATGGTGGGGGTGATTCCGGCATGCAAAAAAATGACGATCGGTAAGGGCAAAATGAAAAATTAGCGATCTCTCATTTTACCCTTGCCGACCTTCATTCTTTTAATTCCGAGATTACCCTGAGGATTTTTACCTGAATCACTTTTTACCCTATGTTTTTTCTGTGACTGTGGACACTGTACTTCCTATTTACACAACCTAAATCTGCTTCCTCAAAAATTGTGAATAATCAAATTATGATATAATCGACATCTACAATATTCATGCTAACATGCTTTTTGTTTCTTACATAATACTCCTGTACTCCCTGACGACAATCACGACAATCAGCCTGACTCTTGTGGATGCAATGTAAGCATAAAAAAATTTCGTTTTCTCTTTTTCACATTGAAAACTTTATTCTTACAAGAAATGTGTGATTCAATTTGCAAAAATTATATGCTTACAGCAAAGGGGAAACCCAACTGTGTGTGGCATCGATAAATGCACATATAATTGTCAACAAGCTTGCCAGATGCATTTAACTCGTAAGTTGCGCAAAAAAATATTTTCTTTTATTCAGAATAATTTTAGAAAGCTGCTGGTTAAAATCTTCAACCGAGAAATCATCTTTATGTATAAGCAGAGGATAAGATAAAATCCTTGGTAAACAAAGAATCAGATTGTCAATAACTTTTGCGTTTTTATGTGCTTATAGCACATAGAAGTGAAGAGCAAAATTTTTCGAAAATTAAGAAATCATTGTCATAAAACAATTTTTAAAAATTGACCTCAGTTTTCCGTATAATTGTCTAATAATAATTAATAATAAATAATAATTTCAGCGGCCCAAACAAAGAATCAGGGACCATGCCAAGCACCTAATCCACCTCACTGTCGTTTCCACTAATGGATCATTGTTACACAGAGCTTTCTTCCGCTTTTAATAAAGTTTTAGTTTTGAAAATATATTTTTCTTTGGTGTATGGTTTATATTTCATGGTACAGTGTCAATAAATTACTTCTGAAATAATGAATATTTCTTTAATATCCTTATCCCATTCTAAAGCTAAATATTCGAAAAATGGAGAGAATTTAGCCAGAACTGTTGTGCATTTCCGGTATATTTTGCACGATTTTATAGGAAAAATGAGAAGACTATAATAAATCTGGAATATAATTCTAGGTAAATCATATTTGCCCTTGATAATAAAGTGAACTATATTTTGACATAATACATACAATATCAGATATTATAAGGCCACATTGTGGGTCTTATCATAAAATAGTTAAACGCAAATTTTCTTTGACTTTTCATTGTATTTTGCGCACTTAGCCATGAATTTGAATTTCCGATTTTCTATGGCATCGTGCACATTTGAAATAAAAACTGTAAATCCTGTCAACAAATGGTTAAAATCGATTCTTCTGTAGGTCCTTCTTAGACGATCAATTTTATTTCTAGACATTTTATCATACCTTGCGTTGTTCACGTATCTGGAAAGTTGAATTACCTTAATTTTATTCCTCAAGGCTAAAACCATAAATATTGACGGTAGAAGACCAGCTGAGGAGCCTGACCTGTAATTTCGAACAAAAGTAAGTGCACCAAAGGGAATCCAAAATTGTGAAATAAAGTGATAAAGCCGAATACGAATAGCAGAAAATTTCTGAATAGAAGTGTTCTTTAATAAAAGGAATTAGTTCAATGAATTAATTTATTAAACAGTTTTTTTGCTTGATGAAACAAATAAATTGACAGTTTAAAGAAATCAGCAAAAAAATGACAGGCCTATTATTGTCTTTAGATAATAAACATAAGTGTGCCAACATAACACTAACAACAACAACAATAATTATGATAATAATGAATTTCATAAAGATCGAAATTAAATATACTTTCTCATGAAAATTTTTTGTGTACTAAAAAAGAACACCCAAAAAGTTCACAAATCAAAAATAGACTTTGAAAATGCCGACTTTACGGGTTATTAGAGAAAAAAGTACAATAAATGTAAAACTAGTAGAAAAAAAAGAGCAAGAAAAAGAAAGAGTCAACCAAACCAATCTCTCATTCTTGCTTTTCTACGTCTTTTTTATACTACTAAGGACCAACAGCTTTCGAAGACATTAGGGACAAATAATGAAAACATTATTAGATTAGAAAATCATTATTATCTAAAAATCAAGCAGAAATAATTAATAGAAATTGTTATTTTAGTACATATTTTATTTCTTTATGGAAAATGATTTTTACATAGACAAAAATTCTGAATCAAAACTGAAGACAATTATTATTTCATTTTTCAATTGAAATTAATTTGCAGATAGGCAAAATCCTGACCAAAACTACAGTCAATGTATCTAACTAATAACTCCATCCCAAATTTTGTTGTATTTCGAAAGATCTCTTTTTGAATTAATAACTTTGATACCTCCTCTCTCTCTAGAAATAACATCTCCATGAAGTCTTTATTTTTTTTTTATTTTTCTCATGATACAAAATTTTGAAATCATCCCAATTAAAGTCATGACCATTTGTGTCTATGTTTTGAAAGGGCCGAATAAAATCTTGTACTTCTATGAAAATTATTTTTATGTTCCTCTTTTCTTGTTCTAAGTGACCTCCTTGTTTGCTTGATATAAACAGCATCCCACTGTCTACATTTAAATATGTAAATCACACATCGTTTATCAAGCTTCTCATATTTACCTTTTTAGAATTTTGGCCTATTTGAAAATCAATTTCAATCGAGAAATGAAATATATACCAAAAAAACAAGTGCTATTAATAATATTTCTGTTTTATTTTCAGGTCATAATGACGACAGAGAAAAGAAAGAGTGAGAGGTGGGTTTGGTTGACTCTTTCTTTTTCTCCCTCTTGCTTCTTTCTTTATTTTTGTTGTACATTTATCGTACATTCGTCCCTTATGAGCCGTAAAGTGGGTTATTTCAGAGACTATTTTTGATTTGTGAATTTTTTGAGTGTTCTCTTTCAGTAAACGAAAAATTTTCGTAAGAAAGTAGATCTTATTTCAATCTCTAGGAAATTTTAAAATATAGACATTAAGCAAAGTTTTCTTCCAATCTATAGGGTTGCCTATGAAAGCCATTGAGATTTCTTTTAATTAACGTATAAATGATGTTACTCAATTAAAGATATCCAGGTTTGTAAAAATTTTTAAAAGAGAAATAAAAAGTTTTGACGAATTCAGCCATTTTTAGACATGTGTTATTGTTCAGATTATTACCTTTTTCTATTTGGAAAATGAAATAATGTAAGTAGATCGATTCTAAATCAACTTACAAGTAACAAATTATTTTTTTACAGGCCCGCCAAACGTTTTTATTTCCTCTAAACTATCAATTAATTTTTTTTGTCAAACAGAAAATTATTCAATAAACTTATTCATTAAACTAATTCCTTTTATTGAAATACACTTCCATTTATAAACTTTCCACTATTCGTTTTTGGCTTTATTTTTAGATTTCACAACTTTGATTACCTTCAACATGAATAAATAAGTTACAATTAGCCATGTACTTGGCACAATTTTTTCACTGTTTTTGGTGGGATTCCTTTTATTTTCTTCGTAATTATAGTAAATCCACATGCAGTCATAATTTTTTCTGACAACAGTCGAATAAAATTGTAATCTACAGACGACTTTTTATTCATAATTTTCTTTTATCTTTGGCGTCAACGGATCTCTCCAATTCGCAATTAATTACACTCAAATTTATGCAATAAGTATTGTGAACAATTTTTTCCAAGAATCTGGTAAAAAAATAGTATAACGGAGTCAATGATAAATTTGTGTCTGCTCATTTTGAAAATTGTTAATCTTTTTATACCAATTCAAACACAACTCTGTGATATGTTTATGGATCACCTCCTTCTAAAAAAGTGGCGTATGTACGCCTTATTTACCATACCCATGCAAAGTTTTATTGAAATCAATTAATTGGTTTTGACTGCAGGTGCACCTGCATCTTATGAATCGTTAAAAAATAAGTGAAATCGATTGAAAAATGGAAAATTTTCTTCTTAAATCAATGCATTTAAAGTACACTGAAACTACTTTTAGAACATGATTTCATTTTTCTAAAAAAGAAGTTTTGAGTTAACTTGGTAAAAGCCTGTAGTCTGTACCTTGGTCTGCATTTCAAACATCACGTTTTGAAGTCTTCTTTCCTCAACGGATGCAATCGCGAATTTATTTCGTCCTCATTAATATATAAAATCGTGAAATAAGATGTGATTGTCAAAGTTTTATAATCATTGAAATAAAATTATAGCCTGCACACGACTTTTTGCTGAGCGTTTTTTTTTTCAAATTCAACTATAGCTAATTTCTTCAATTTTCAGTTAATATTTTCCAAGCTCATAGAGTTTGCGTACTGTGTTGGGTTCTATATACCCACCAAATTTGGTTAAAATAGCTCAAAAATTGACTGAGATATTCCACTTTTAGTGTTCAAAATCATTTATGTTACAGATAATAATTCCCTGTAGCGATTTTCTTCTTGTCTGCAATTCGTCCTTTATGGCAGATTTTTTTTTCTCGTATAGGTATTTGGAATCTTTTTACACCTTTTTTTAGTACTTGGCGGCGATTCGCTACAGCTAATCTTAATACAGGGTGTAATTTTTCAAAATAGGTCTAGAAAAAGCCTGGATAAAATCAGGGCCGTAGCGACGGTCTCAGGGGCCCCGGTGCGAAACATTTTGGGGGCCCTAAGTGTAAAAAAGTCAGAACTTGCCTTATTATTGCAGGGCAATCAAATAACACGTAATGTTTTTTTTTTTAAAGAAGTGTTTATATTCACGCCCATGCTCGTAATGCACATTGATGCTTTTAACAGTTAAGTTCTCGATATCACACGTAATTTCTATAATTATCTACTGTTTAATATTTTCAGCATAAGAAATAACAAATTGCAGTACGAAAACTAAAATCACGCAAGAAATCACTCATAAAATTAAGGCTTTTGCAAATCTGGTGTATTGCGTCCCTATTCCTAAAACAGCCTCTTTCTCGGTTTTATATCAGCTGTACGTATACACTTCTTACAGTCGAATTTTCGATATCACAAGTGATTCTTATATTTATATACTGATTCATATTGCTATCATGAGAAATTACAACTTCTACGTAACGAATACTAAAATTACAACAAAACATAGCAAGTAAAAGCAGGGGGCTCTTGCAAATCTGACGTCTTGCGTGCCTATTCTCAAAACGATAATTCTTGATCAGATTCAATTCTGAAAATGATCTTGCAGCTGTCGCGACTGTTACTGGAATCGTTGGGTACATTACACAAGCAGTGTAAACGTCTGAAAAAAATGGACATCAAAAAACTGTGTTCAATTACGATAAAATCGACTAGCTGTTTTACAGTTTTCATTTGCTTTATTTTAGAGTTGGGAGCAGATTTTATAGATAGCAATTGCGCCGGAAAAGATGCGGATATGTAATCAGGAATTTTCAGGAAAAACTTTTCTGCCTCTAACCTTATTTCTTGTTCACTGGAATTAGCAATGAAATGTGGTTGCACGACTTCATATGTTTCTTGAAGCGAAGTCATTCCTTTGAATCTATGTTGCAGCTGTGAGCAAATTGTATCTATCATTGGATAGAAAATAGGATCTTTGAGGATTTCTCGGGGTCAGTCAGTCTTTCGTCTTCGCAAAGTTCATCGAAATGCTTTTTTTTCTGCTTGTTCTTTTCTCTTCAAATTTGTTTGGTATATTAAACTTTGCACCCAATTCAGAAGCTTCAGGAAGGAATTCGTTGAAAAAATCGCGCATTTTTGCAACACATGAATAAGCACTTTCAAGGTGATCATTGGCTAAATAAAGGTCGAGTTCTTTCAACTGTAGAGCTTGAGATTGTACGTTGACTTTCATAATGTGCCCTAGTCTATAGTAGCTCTAAGCACGTAAACAGCATTATATCGACCAGCCCAGCGAGTGGGGTTCAAAGTTTTGAGAGTTATATTGGAATTTTCTGAAAATTCAGACTTTCCAGCAAACTATACTTTTCCCAAAGAAAATGTATACGTTTTGAACGTTCTTGAAAGAAACGGCTGTTTTCAGAATTTTGTTTGACAGCATCATTCAATACCAAATTCAAATTATGCGCTGCACAATAAACAAAACAGGCATAAGGAGCTTTTTCTCTGATATGTTTCTGGACGCCATTTAATCAACCGCTCATGACAGATGCACCATCGTAGGTTTACCCACAACATTTCTTCATTTGCAACCTTTTTTTCTCAACTAATTTAACAAATTGCCGTGAGAGCCCCTTCGCAGGTGGATCCTGAATTTCTTGAAACCCTACGAATACTTCACATATTTTGAGCTCCAGCGGTTTACCGGCACAATCATAAATAATTTTGACATACCAAAAACTTGACTCAATTGATCAACTTTGCTTTTGTCTTGGGTTGAACCTAAAACGATTGCGAAGAAAGGAGCATTTTATAATTCCCTTTCGCTGTCATCATTTACCTGTTTTGCAAGGACCGATATAAATTCGTTTTGTGAATGAGGGCTCAAATAATTCACAGATCCTTTCGAAAGCTGTAGTAATCCTTGCATCACGGGATCGTATTTCGAGAGAAGTTCCACAACAGATAAAAAATTACCCTTTCCACGATCCGTTATCTTTTCACTGCTACCACGAAAAGCAAGGTTACGAGAAGCCAACATAAGTGTCACATCGAGGGTTCGCTCTATTATCTTACGCCAAAAATTTTGTTTGGATTTAAAATCTTCTTCAAATACTTCTTTTAATACTCCATATTTCCGCCATTGTTCGTAAACTAAACACGAAGTTGTATGGTTTTATGAAGTTTCGTGAGATTTGATCTGCGCCGAAAGATGTCTCCAGTCCCTTACACCATTGGTCCAGGCATTTTGTGCTGAAGCTGCAGCAACCGTTTCTTGCGATAATAACCAACAAGGTTGGCAGTAAGCGCAATCCAGTTTCGACGAGTAGCACAGCCAATTTCTATTCAACTTTAATCCAGATTGCGCGACGGTATAGTAATACGTATTTGAAAAACAACGATTTTCCTGATTTTTTTACCCGTAGAGAAGGACCTTGCGGTTGATTTGGAGCAGATGAAATTTCGTAATTAGGTAAATATTCGTAGTTCGTAAACATTATTAGAGTCCAATTTTCATATCTAAGCTATTCAACATGCACTAATTAACAATTTTCTGTTAGTAGAAGTGCTTCAAATTTTTGAAAAAATTGATATTTTAATTCCAAATTCACAGCAAAGAGTATTATATAGAATATGAAAGCATGGCATTCGAATTTTTTTTTTGCTTGAAAAATTGCTCACACTGCAAATTCTTTCCGATCAATAGGAATTCAAATAGAAAAATTTCGAGTTTCGCAAGGAATTAAAAGTGTTGCAAAATGCAATTTTATTTTAAAGTATATTATTTTTAAATATAATTTTTTCTAGTTAGATTAAAAGATCACTAAAAATTGAATGCAATTCTTCGAGGAAAGTTTTTTCAAACAAGCTTGAATTTTTTTGCAATTATTAAAAATTATGCTTTTCGAATCTTTGCGGGAAAGTCTGATTGGGTCGGCGAATCGCCGAAGCAAAGTAGGAAGGCTGATATTAATTAGTCATTTAAGGCATGCTAATAGTAGTTTATTCAAAGAATCGTCGAATAGACACTCGCATTTGTCTACAAATCCACATTATCAAGTTTCGCTACAGTAATGGTTCACATCAACCCGGCCGTGAAAAACGACGTCGTCGAAAAACCTCCGGAAGAATTCTTACATATTCAAATTACAATGAATAAAATTTTTCTTTCGTTGGAATTTATATCGGAATCTATACAGAATTTAACATTCGTTTCTCAGGACCTGGTTCAAAGTTTTCAGAAGTGGAAACTTTTTTCCACAATTTCCATTGAAATCATCTTCTTCTATAGCCCACACCATGGCACCACCAAGATTCATTTTCTTAACATATTCAGCCTTTTTCGTGATGGATCTAAAAGTAAATTATGAAACTGAATATTCTGATCATTATTTCAACACAACCTTGAAAAAATTTGATTTTGATAACTCACTCGGCATTATCATAGCTAATAATTTTATTCCTGTTGTACATGTATGGCACTTGCTGTTCCTCATCGTAGAGTTGCTTCCATTTTGGATTTTTTTCCAATGGACAAACATCGTAATATGATACTGCTGGTCCCAAACCATTAGCTTCTAATTGACGAGAAAATGGTGCGCCTCTGCCAATGAGTTTTGGATTAGCCAAAGTATAGACATTTCCGCCGAAATCAGTTCCTAGTATTATCTTGTTTGGTGGAGCACCTTTCGAAATCCAGTATTTCACAACATAGTCCTGAGAACAGAATTGATTTAAGAATCATCATATGAATGCAAAGAAAATATACGAATTTCTACTTCCACAATGAAGGAATGATTTCAGTTTCATACACTGGAAAGAATTTAAAGCTGAACCAACATCATATTTGCTTGAGATGAACACAAATATTGTTGAAGACAAACCACTAATATTGGCTAGATCTTTAAATTAGGGATTTGTGGCAAAATTTATTTTAACTATTATGATTAATGTATCATATTTTTATATCGCTATAACAAAGCCATTATACAGCTGAAATAAAAATGTTGGAAGTATGAATATAGCGCTAAATAAAAACAGGAATAATTTTGACGGAGGTTTGAAATTCATAATTGTTTTGACAGTTTACGTTGAATTTATAGGAATTAAAAAAGGCCTAATTGGAAAAAATATAAGTGGAATTAACAAAAAAAATTATTTTTAAATTTATGTCCTCTCCCAAAACTGGGATACAAACTTATATCATTTATCCGTTATTTCTTACTGACCAACAAATTCCACTTGACGTTTCAATATTGTATGACATTTGGAACTCAAAAAGTCCCGTAGCTAATTCAAAGATATGAAAATTCATGTTTTGGAAATATAGTTGGCTGTTTCAAAAATAAAAATTACTTTTTTAGAATATACTTTAGTTTTGTTGGTTTGATTTTTCAGTATTTGTCAAACCAGTATACGCCAAGTTAACAAGTATTAATATTTTTGAGTGGAGTGCTTATTAAAATTTATTAAAAACTCTGAACTGAAAGTCTTTGAAATTGAAACATATTAAAAATGGTCGTGTTCAAAATTGAAAAATTGAAAATAAAAGCATATGAATTTAGACAAATTGAAAGAAGCTTTGAGGAGTTTACAATTTTAAATAGCAAATATATCATTTCAAACGAAAACCGTCTTAACTTATTGGTTAATTTTAAATATAATTAAATAGTCCTCAAATGTTTTGATCAAGCTCTCAATATAAAAAATTTGCACATCTAAAACAGCTTGAAATTGAAAATTTATTAATTATAAAGGTGTGCGCTGGATATTATGACAGCAAAGAAGAAAAAGTCGTGTAGTTAGAAACAGGACTTTTCCTGCACGCTAAGTGCAGGTTCATCTTATGAATAAATGTGCTTATCACGTAAAGATGTGAAAATTCATCAATTTTTTTGTGTGATATTTCTTGAAAATTGTGAGGTTACACGAAAGTACTACTTTTTAAATTAAATCCAGTTATTACTATACCATCCTGTAGAAAAACCTGACGCATTAGTCTTCGGCACTTTGTTAATGAAATATCAAAAACTAATGTTCGCAGGTCTTTACCTTTATTTTTATCAGAATAAAATATTTCTATTGTATATTTGAGTAAAATTATGAATATTCGCAATAAAATGTGAATATATGTAATGTAAAGTAATAATGCATTTTCCTCTTTATAATTTTGAACCGATTTGAAATCTCACAGTGAGCAGATATTGAGTAATTTGTAGTTGAATTATATATTTGAATATCCATTTTATACGACAAAATCCATTTTGTAAGTTTTAATTCTGTTTAATATAGTTTTTCAAGCATTTGAAATCCGATATCTGTCTGATGATAATTCCCACGCTCATCTTTTTAGATATCGTTTACGTGATTACTTCGTAGTAAAATCTTTTAGAAATTACTAATTTGATAGTTTGAATTTAAAAAGGCCGCCCTCTGAACGAGGATGAAGTATTTTTCGGTATATTGGTCGAGAATATTACTTTTGTGCGGATTTGCTCAATAGATCATTTTCAATAGTCAAATTAAAAAGTTTAAAGAATTTTAAAAAAAGTACTATTTGTTTAAACAGAATTTTTTCACATTTTATCGCAAATCGTCGGTACCCTCACATGGAGATGAACTGGTTAGGCAATATGAAGAAGCAGAACGTTCGATTCAATTCGTTGTTAATTGTTTAAAGAACCTTCCATTTCTGAAATGTAACTTTTGTCGAGAATACTGCAGAAAAGTGCAGTTTCTTGTGAATTTGTCAACAAATTTTATTAGCACCTTTTACGTTGACACTTTTTATTACTCACACATAATTATCTCAACTATTTTTATTTGTTTAAAAAATTTTTCTCGTCAAAACAGACAAAGTATAGATTTCTTCTGAAAAACGTGAACTAATTAAATAATCGTTTGTGTTAGTTTTTGATTTGAAGTAAATTGCTCATGTTATTCTGAGAAGGTGGACAGACTTGTATTTTGTCCAAACCGATTTTTTAAGCAAATAAATATTGTTTAAAAAATTACGGGTCAGTGAAGAAAAGTGTCAGCATAGAAGGAGCTAATGTAATTAATTGAAACTATTGCAAAAAACTGCACCTTTCTGCATTATTCTAGTCAAACGTTACATTTCAACAATGAAATATCATTCAAACAATCAACAATATAGTGAGACGATCGTGTTGATCTTTGATTTAAAGAAATTGGTTCACGTTACTCAGAGAAGGTGCAAATTTTGGATATTTTTTGTAAAAAGAGATTGAACAAATAGAAATTGGTTAAATATTAATGTATATGTTGTAAAAATACCAGACATATCAGAGTTTTGTTGAATTTGTTGACAAATTTGCAAAAAACTACATTTTTCTGACTTATCCCAGTCAAAAGTTAATTTAAACAATAAAAAGTTGCTTGAATAATTCACAAAAAATTGAATCGACTGTTTTGATTTTTTATATTGCCTAATTAGCTTATCTCGTTGTGAGGATATCGATAGTTTGCGATAAAATGTGAAGAAAATATAGTTTAAACAAATAAAAATTGTTCAAACAATTAATAATCATCAATAAAAAATACATAAATCTTTTAAATTTGACCACTGACAATGATCTAATAAAAAAACCCCACAAAAGTAATATTTACGGCTAATAAACCGCAAAATACTTGATTCTCGTTGAGAGGATGGTTTTTGGGGCTTGCAGGAAGGGGGAGGGGGGGGGGGGATCAGAATGAAAAATTGAAAAAAATTAACATTCGGGGAAGTTATTCTAAGAGGTATCTGTGATTTCAACTATTTCTACGGAAAATTACGACCTTCAGTCTCACATTTGTAGATATGGGTGGTTTCCCCATGTTATTCGTATGAGGAAATGGAGGCCGGGTGGCACTATTTAATATTTTCCGATCAAAAAAAAATATGTATCACTCTTTTAGGAAGCTCCCGAAACGAGATATCCTCCAAAACGAAATTCGAACACTGCCCTTTTTTGTACCACCCTATCGTACAATATATTTCAAATCGAACAATGAATTTTAGAATTGATTCGAGAACGACTAATTCAAATTTTGCCTTATGTGCCTTATTATTTATGGAATAATCGACTACCGTAAAACGGGGCTGAGGCGGGAACAAAACGAGGAAAGCCGGGCACACGAAATTTTGAATTTCATGGCTTGCTATGGCTTTCTTTGGATCAGGGATCGGAACCCCTATATTTCAATGGTCCCGGCGACCTAAATGCTCCGGCCAGGGTCAGGACCTGAACCCTTGAGAATTTAAAAGTTCCAGGTCCGGACCCGGACCCTCAAGGAACCGTTCAGATTGGAGTCCAACCACAGAGGTATCGATCCCAGCTTGGAATGAAAAGCGGTTGTTCTGCCTCACCCCACAAGGCCCGCCTAGCCCCGTGTTATGGTAATTTAAAGACTTCTGCCGCCACTGAAAGTACTTACAATGTTCAATTTGCGTTCCTGCGCATTTTCCTTTTTTGAAGGATACATTGGAGCATTATGACCAACTTTCATATCTTCATCAGAGCTTCCGTGAAATTCAAAAGTCTTCAAATTTATGAAGTTCACATACTTGGATACTCCTTTAATATCATACATCTTAGCAGTCGCTTCACTAGCACCAACTGTTATGCATAAAATGAGACCCACTTTGTCGAATTTCTCTCTCAGTGCCTTCAAGAGCAAAACAAAATTCTGCTGATAAGAGACAATTCCATACTTCTGAGCCTCGGTTTGATCTTCACCTTGCAAGTCGATCTCGATACCATTAAACTCGTATTTTCTCACGAAGTCGACAACATTATTAGCAAGTTTTTCTCGCAGATGCGGATCAGTCATTGCTCTGTAAAGTGAAATTTAAAAAATATTATATTGTCTTGAAAGTGAGGAAAAAATTTTAAAAATTTGCGTGAATTTCTGGTCAATCTATAAATTACCGAAAATATCAAAAAATTTTCAGAAATTTTCAGTAGTTTATTGTAACTTATCGCATACTACTGCTTTTTAGCACGGTTTCATAATTAGTCACTTCCCGTATACTATACGTTAGGGTTACCCAAAAAAAAAATATTTTATTTATTTTGTTATCTAACCCCACCCATTTTTTTCATTTGGTGTAATAATAATTGTGCAGTTTTTTATAAATTGAAAGAAATGTTCATCCCGTGGTCCAAGGCTCGTGGTTCACGCAATAGGGCAGTATTTCACCATTTTTTTTATTATAGGTGTTTTGAAGGCTAGAAAGTGGACCTCAAATTATCTTTTCCTGTAATTCGCGAAAAAGTGCTGGGTTTTCCACCTCTTTTCTGTGTAAAAAGTGACCGATTTGTTATCGATGACGTGGCCTATGCGCAGTGTCGACCTTTCCGCCCAATAATGAAAAAAGTAGACGGACACAGTGAAAAAAGTAGACGGACGCAGCGAAAAAAGTGACGCAGAGTGAAAAAAGTAAATAAAGTGCGAACTTCTGAATGAACCCTAAAGTGAAGGTGAACTCACAGCTATTGCGTTGTATCTAATTCACCACTCCTAACCTTCTAGACCAAACATTGCTACCAACATACTGTTACGGCCATACTACTGCCATGGTTTTGAAAATTGTCATTGTTATTGTTGCGTCAATCGACAATAAATCGCCTCTTTTTTAAACAAAAAACAGGTAAAAAAACTAGCACTTTTTACACAAATTACAGAAAAAGTATCGTGTCCCACATATTGAAAAAGCGACGATTTCTCAACTTGTTACACAATATACTATTAAATGATTAAAAAAATTATTAATTTCATATTCTATTTCTGAAGTGATCTTAGGACTTTTCTTATCACAAATTGTGTGAAAAACTGTGAAAGAAGCAAAGTATCGTTCTAAGGGGTAGCTTTTGAGGGCTGAGGATAGATTTCTATCACTGGCACACAATCTTACTTCTGAACGGTCATCTTCAATCACTCAAGGCCGATAACATGTAAAATGTATGAAAAAAGCACATTATAAATTTCCAATCCCCTATCGAGATTGTTCTTTCACTTTTGAGGGCAGTATTTCAAATCAAATTAGAGTAAAATTATTTTTAGGGATGCCGACCATAATTTTATTGAAATACTTATTGCTTTCAGCTAATTAATTTGTCGTTTTTACACAAAAAAGAAATCAACACTTTTCATCATTTAAGGGCAGGTCTAACAGAAGTGACGTGACCAAACTAATGCTCGATTTTCAATCTTATTTATTTTTGGAACGATTTATTCTTTTTGTAAATAAAATATCGCTTTGAAACTTTAGGAAATGCGAGAGTAAAATCGAAAATTCTGTGCATGTGTTACACAAAAATAATTAATACGTTCAGTTTTTATGACCGTATACATAACTTTTTATCTATTTCAATAGTCTAGAAGTCTATGTGGATTCAAATATAAAACTCACTCAATTAAATTGTCAGGACTGTCTGAAAATCCCACGATGGAGACTAAGTTTTTCAAATGTTTGTTCTTTTTCTGAAGATCCTTGAACTTTTTTAATTCAGCTATATTATTATCTGGATCAACTATATTAACTGAAGCGTTTGCATCAATGAAAACGGAACTATAATATATATGGGTGCAAAGAGAGGCATCGATGTTTTCCATGGATAAAACATCTTTCTCTTCAACCGATACTGGCCCGTCAAAATAATAACAACCAACGATTTCTGGAAAATAATGATAGAAGATTCAGCTGAAAAAATACAATATTTACTCCTATTTTTAAAAATCACAATTTTCAATTCATGGGACTGAAAATTGTATCCTTTCTTAAATGCGACTAAATAATATTATATATCACTTACTCTCGCACTCTTTATGGGGTACTGCGAGCTTACTCCCTGAAGCAACAGCTGAGCATATTCCAAGGAAAATTATCAACTTATTCATCTGCGCAAAATTAAATCGGAACGTTAGAAAATCAGCGAATATATTTACATTAATTGGATGTAAATTTTTTCATATTATTTTTTTTCGTAGATACGTTATTATTTTAACAGAATAGGTATGATTTTTCATGAAAATTAAGGTGAGAAAAAAATCAATGATTACAATTTCTGAGGAAGAACTATGGATAAATAATATATGCAAAACTGATGCCCTCATTTTTTCATAACGCGATCCATTTCAATTGATACAAGTTTCATTATTTCTTGTAAGAGAACATCCATTAATTACGCAGAAATAATTTTTAAATTTTCAGACCCCATCCCCCTCTATTGTAAGGATTCGTAAGAATTTTGTGCCCCCCCCTCCTCCTCACGTGAGATCTTATATTTTTACTCAAAATATCCAAAATATACCACTGCAAACGAGATTTCAAGAGATTTCAAGGGATTTCACAAGAAGTAAAAGATTTCTAGTGATTTGAAAGGATTACATCCATATCAAAGAATGACAAAATTTTTACGGAATTCAACGACATTCCCAAAGCTTTCCAGGAATTTCATGAGACTTCAGGAGATTCCAGATGATTACGAGAGGTTTCACAGATTTCAAGTAATTTTGAAAGACTTCAAGAAGTTGAAGAAATTGTCTCGTACAATTTCAGAGAGAATCTCAATTTTTTCAAGGGATTTATAAGATTTTAAGAGACATTTCCAGGAAAGGGATTCTGAATACATTTTTTTTCCAGAACCATAATTTTACGAGAAAAATTAGATTTTCCGAAAATTAGGCGTACCCTAGAAAGGGGTACGGGTGTGACATAAACTATTTCTGTGACCAGTCACAAGGATGCTTTTCGACCCCCGACAAAATATTGGAAAGGGTTAGCAGCGTTACCTAAACTATTTTAGTGACTAGTCAGTAATCACAGGTTTGCCGCAAGTCCCAATTCAAGGAATTCCACACTTTTATCATTTTCCTCCTTTTTTCGAAAAGTAATGGTTCTCAAAAATAGATGTGTATCACATAAAAGTGTATTTTCAAGATATCTACAATTTTTGCGAGAAGCTTTTTTATAAATTTTTATTATTTACTCACTTAAAAGGAGAAAAAACATGAAATTTTCATGTATTCATCAAGTTTTGACCTTGAAAATAAGATAAGCGAGTATTTTCACTGTGTTATTTGTGATCAGCGTGTCAAAATACACCAGTATAGTTAGTTTTAAATTAACCAGATTTACTCTCTTGTCGCAACTTCACGTCTTATTTGTTCATAACATAAACCAGTTTAATCGATAAGTTGAAAAAGAATTCTGGGAGCCACAAAATTGGCTAGTCCGCGTAAAACTCATATGACATCTTCTTTATAGGAGTACAAATTCAATGAATAAATGACAAAAAATAAAAAGGTGGGATTTTTGATAAAATCGATTTTTAATATTTCGGAAAAAACGGCGCCATTTTGTCATTTTTTAACATCTTATCAATTTCCCATTGGATTTCGAAAAAGGACATTAGGCCTTACCAGAAGTTATAGAGGTTTAAAGAAATAATTGGCATCTTTCAAACAACCCCGAAATTCCAAATAATAACAGCTTCGCGAAAGAGATTTTTTTCTCAAAACATTATTTTATTTATTATTAATTATTACTAGCAGTTCCCGTCTCTTTTCGGCCTTGAGTGAAGCAATCAAATGCAAATCCTATTTGGTGAAGGTGACATTACCTACCTTCAAGCTTCATAATATTGCCTTCTCATCATTTTAGTAAAGATTACAGTGATGAACGATCGCATTCTTTCATTTAAAATTTTCATTTGTCACGCTTCCCATTTCTATTAAATTTTTGAAATTAGCATGTGAAGCCCTTAATAAATTAGTATGTTTTCACTAAGCAATCAGTAGCTTTCCAGTATCAAATTAGTAATTTTCTATTAATGAATTTTCAAATAAAATAAATAATAATATAATAATAAACTTGAATAAAAGAAATAATGATATAATGTGCATAATAGTGTTAGAAGTAATTTTAACAGTCAGAACTCGTTTCAATTAGCATATTTTTAAAAGAATAATTAAAAAGAGGAAATTTACGTAAGAAATGCTTGGAATTCCCCCCTCCCCCACATCAAATAAGGATTCGTAAGATTTTCCTGGCACATACCCCCTCTAATAAAGCTTTACATTATAAATAGACTTCCTACCGGTTTATCAAATAAATACAGTTCAATCAGCCAAAATGAAAAAAACAAGAAAAAAACGCTTGTGTAATAGTTAATTCCTCATTGAAACAATGAAGCGGCAATATTGTGAAACTCGTAAGTAGGTTACGTCACTAATTCAGATTTAGAGAACAAAGTGGAAAAAAAAATTATAAATATTTACTATTGAGTTTAAAGTACAACCAATTTGAAAATCGAAGCATTCTAAATCGATATCCAATATTATCAAAGAAAAATTCTATAAATTAGATATTTTTGTATTAATAGTGTATGTAATTGAACAATTTTGTACTCTTTGTGTTAAATTTTAAAATCCTAAATCAACACCAAGAGAATAGTTTCTAATTGAATACGTACGCCATGAATAATTTGAAATTAAATAATAAAGATTGCAGGACAATTCACTTCTAAATCTTTCAACATTTGGCAATTTTAAATTAAAAGAGTGATTTGAAAGAAATCGTTTTTCTAATTAAACAATTTTGAAATTAAGGTGTTGAAAACTGAATAACGACAGATTGAAATAGTTTGTAATTAAACAATTTGGGAATAAGAGCCTTCAAAATTAAAAAAAAATAATTTAAATAAGCCTTCACAATTATGCAATCTGAAAATTATTATGTATTATTTTCATGATTATGAATTATTTCACGCTTCAATTCACTTCACACGAACAATTTTCATTTTCAAGCCTACATCTGAAGAAATTTCAAATTCATGAGATTTTATGGAATTTTGAGAGATACCAAACGTGTTTGACGGATTTCTAGGGTGTTTAATGGATGTTCAAGAATTGAGAACGATTTTCGTTGATTAGAAAGGATTTTAAGGGATACCAAGGGATTTTCAGAGATTTCGAATTCTGTAAAAACAAGTTACAGGATTGCAAATGATTTTAAAGGATTTCAAGAGATACCTAAGGATTTGCACGAAATTTGAAGGATTTCAGGGGATTTTGATTTCATTCCGTAGATTTGGAGAGATTTGAAGGAATTTCATAAAATTTCAAAGGATTTTACAGGACTTCAATGGATTTCAAATTTTAAGCGATTTCAAAAATTTTAGAAGAATGTCTACGGATTTTAGAGCATTCTGTAAGGTTTCGAAAGATTGAACGAAACTTCAGAAGATTTCCGAATATTATGAAGAATTTTCAAGTATTTTTAAGAATTTCAATGGATGTTAAAATATTTTAATAGATTTCACAATATTTTGAGGAATGTTAAAATATTCGGAAAGATTTCCATTCCAAGCGATTGCATGGATTTTAAAAGACCTAACGGAATTTCAAAGAATTTCCGAATATTATAAAAGGTTTAAAGGAATTTCGACGAATTTTAATGGCTTTCAGAAACTTTTAATGGATTTAAAAATATTTAAAAATCCAAAAAGCCGAACGTTATTGATGGACGCTCCCTAGTAGTAATAATATTTCACAATTTTTCATCGATAATATTTTTTAGTTTAAAAATGGTAGATTATAAAACTCAATTTTTCATTCCTTTGTTAAAGTAGAAAATAATATAAACAGAAAGTTTTTTCAAACACTATGTCAAGGTTGAAAATTTAGAATGATCAGTATCAGAAATATAAAATAATTCAGATATGATTAGCAGATGATCTTAGTACAATTCAGAGTAATTAGACGTACCTTTTATTTTTCGAACCGTTCCTGAAGAATTTCGAAAGAATACAATACTTTGGTTCAACAAACAGGGCTTTTTATACTCTCGTTTAAATCTATGAAAACACTCAATTTACGAAGATATAATTACAGCCTAATTTTTCATATCTACGGTAAATACTGACGTAGTTAGGTAATATCTCGTGGTGTAATTGATGAGTCGTTCATATGGTTATATTTCTTACTTTCATATTCTAAAAACAAACTTGGTTTATTTGGCAGATACGCGGGAAAAAATATGGCGGTATATTTCATGCATCATTTTTTTGTAGAAGAAAACTGTAAGTCAGTGAGACTTGAATTTGGGGTACTAATTTATTGCATGAATCTGTAATTAAAGCTATGAATTCGCAGCTCAGGACAGAAATAAATGCTTATAGAAGTAAATATTTCATCAGTTTTATCAAAATCATAATTGCGTTGTTTATTCTCTCATTGCGAGAATATTGCGTCTTAAAGGATCACTTAAAACAAATATTGAATATTCTTGAGCAGAATTCTATTTTTTAAATATCAGCTCCACTCAGGCAAGAATTTTTATCTCAAATCTTGTGAAGGCCGAAAAACAAAAACTAAATTAAACATACATTCAGTAATTTCGTAATTAGGTAAATATTCGAAGTTCGTAAACATTATTAGAGTCCGATTTTCATATCTTTTCTTATCTTTCGTACCTTATTTTCATATATCTTATATCTTATTCAACATGACCCAATTAAGAAGTTTTTATGAGTAGAATTTCTTGAACTTTTTGAAAAAAATTCCAATTTTAATTTTAAATTCACAGATGAAAGTATTATATAGAATGATAGAAGTCTGAAGCTTAAACGTTTTCTGCTCTAAAAATATTGTTCAAATTGCACATTCTTTCCAATTACTAGGAATTCAAATAGAAAAATTTGGAGTTTCGAAAGGAAATAAAAGTGTTGGAAAATATAACAGAAATTTCATTTGAAAACATTTAAATTTTAAAAACTTGTGACAAGCCTGATATTTTTTAAATATTTTTAAAAAATACCAGGCTTGTCACAAGTTTTTCAAATTTAAATGTCTAGA
>JAUMHM010103627.1:0-22859 GCA_032362435.1 Melikaiella ostensackeni
TAATGCCAACTCAAAAAACATCTTCTTTACAATTTTATATACTTTGGGTCAATAAAAAACGATGTCTTTCAAAAAACAAGCAAAGATGTCATTTAATAACTCTTTGGTACCATGTTGATGTATCATGCCTAGGTAAAAAGTGCTTATGGCCCAGGAACAAAAATGACCAAGTTTTCGTCCTTACCGTTAAAGGGTTGTGTTAAATGCTTTTCGGGAGAATCGCCGCAGAAACTGCGAGACTCTCTGACACCGCTCTGGTGTATTATGTAAAGGAATCTAATTTTCTCTGTAGATCTCACATGAGTTCAGTCAGATGTTCTCTTGTCCTAAATGTGCAAAGGAACTAAGTCGACCTGATAGACACTGACTGTCAAGTCTCTGAGAAACTCCAATGTCAAACAAAGAAAGTTGAGCACGGGCTGAGAATTCAGCCAAATCCATCGTTGACCACCTCTAGCCTGCAGGTTTTTATGTTTCCAGCCGATGCTGAGGTTGTACACATGTTGGATAGAAATTGATTTGATGTTGCCATTTCTAGCCTTCACTATCCACCTAGTTCTTGCCACCAACCGTGATTCATTTGCTTCCTCTATAGAGAGTTGACGTTGTCCAGGCTGGAGATGCGCGGACATTTTCCATGTAACTTCTAGTAGTTGTAACAGAGCAGTGGCATCTCGATAGGCTCTATCGACTATTATGATCGACCCTTGTTGAAACCATTCTCTCATTCGATCAGCGTCTCTTTGAAACTCATTTTTTAGCATCTCAGCATGATTATTTCGTGAATTACAGAAGAATGGACCATGGATGTCCAATATGTAATCATCTGGTGCTATAAGTAAAGCAGGCTTGACTAAATGACGACCCTTGTGACGACAGTGCGATTGTCGCAAACTCCGGAAGTTGCTACTCTTATGAATGTAACTGTAGGTGCCGTCGATATAAGCGATTATTCTAGGTATATAAGGCTGTGGATCATATAATTCGTAAGGGAATTCGGTTACGTGTCTTGCAATGTAATCCTCTCTTGTAATCGAACCAAATCCTAGATTTTCAGGTATATATCTTTGCACTAAAGATTGTCTGACAGTAGCAACTGCTAGACTTATAGCTTGTCTGCTCGAGTCCTGGAATATAACTTTCAAGAATTTGTCAGAAAGTTCTTGAAGCAATTTGCAAAGGAACATTAGTAGATCTGTTCTAGTGACGTACCTTTGGCCGCACTGACGAGGTACTAGGTCGCAGTAAGTGAACAACACTCGGAGTTGCTCGTTTGTGACGAATGCCATACTATCAAATTCGATATCTGAAAGCCTGTTCTCATCTTCATACCATTAAAGGCAGGAGAAATAAGCCTCTATCATCTGAATGATGCGCGCAAGATCGGGCATTTTCAGGAAAGTAGATGTTTTAGGATACAAAAACATTGACCCTAAATTCCACAGGAAGTCTGTAAAGGTCGTTCACGTTATTACAAATAACGCAACTACGATTTGCAGTTTGGGTTAACACGTTTAATCTTGAGGCATGAGGATTATGCTCAACCACAGCTACATCACCTCGAACAGATCGGTCACAATTGATGCATAATCTAGTTAGCTCATCGACTATGAGTGGTGGCCTATCCATCTCATCACGTCTTCTAATAGCAATTCCAGGTATAGCGGCATTTTTGTCTCCATCGATTCGCGACAAGAAGCCTGGACGAAATTACCTATTACGAATAAAACATGGCAAACGATTCACGAAAGCAATATCGAGATTTTGAAACCTATATGAACATAGAACTAGATGAATCAGCTATCAAAAAATTATCACATCATTTAGATTGACTGAATAGTAATAATAATTGTGAGCAATGAACAAATGGCTAAATCAATCTCGTGAATTCAAGAAGTGAAAATAAATGAAATAATGAAGGAATTTGACTTAGTGGTAAGACACACAAGACGTGTAATATTGTATTGATTGAATCATGATGGAAAAAAAGAAACGCAGAATGAATGTGGCGTAAAATTTAAATAGGGAACAAAAGACAGGGTAAATAAAATGGATTTAAAATTTTCTAAGAAAGACCAAATAATGAACGAGAATTCAGAATAAATCCAGCGATAACCTTTCCTTTTGTATTATGTATTTTGGAATCGAAAAAGGAAGAAACGACTGTATGTCAAGAAGGGCTAAACGATATTGGCAATCATCTATATAGAACAAAAGAAGTGCGATAAAAAAAGCGATCGTCAAAAAGATTTCACTTCTGGCACTAACTTCACGACTTCGTGTCTGCGACAAAGTGAAGTAGGACTATAACTTACTCGGGTTTCATCTATATAGAACAAAAGAAGTGCGATAAAAAAAGCGATCGCCAAAAAGATTTCACTTCTGGCACTAACTTCACGACTTCGCGTCTGCGACAAAGTGAAGTAGGACTATAACTTACTCGGGTTTCATCGAACGTCTATTACTTGTTTTATTAAATAAATGTTTTGAGCAGAATTCCATGTTCAATAATGACTCTATACGAAAACAAGTAATAGATGGATAGATATGGATTACTTATTTGACAACACTAATTATCAAAAGTTGGCCGTTTTTTGATCCTGGGTCATAAACACTTTTTACAGGGCGTCGTAAACTACAAAATGGCAGAGGGACAGAATACTAGGCAAGATACATCAGCATGGCACTAAAGATTCAAGCGGTTTCTGCGGTTATTCTCCCAAAGATCATTGAATACGACCTTTGACGCGATAGGGACGAAAGACTTCCACTTTTTTCACCCTAAGGCATCAAATATTTGCATCGGATATCATAAAATATAAAATGGTCCTGAGAATTATTCCGAGAACCAAATCCAATTCATATGTCGCACCGATGTCCGGGTATCTGTAACGAAACATCTTTGAAGAAATTCACTTCCTCAGATTATTATGAACACCAGGTCGACTTCAAGGGTTGTACCGATGTTGGGGTGTCTGTAACGAAACTGCTTTGATGAAGTTTACTTTCTGCGGATTATTTCCAATACCACGTCAATTTTAGGGGTCGTCCTGATGCCCGGGTGTCTTTCGCTCAAGTTCTTTGGAGGAGCTTATTTTCTGAGAATTATTCCGAGCACCAAATCGACTTCAAGAGTCGTCCCGATGTCCGGCTGCTTTTGCTCAACTTCTTCGGAGAAGTTTATTTCCTGAGAATCATTCCGAGCACCACATCGACTTCAGGTATCGTCCCGAAGGCCGGGTATCTGTAACGAAACATTTTCTATGAAATTTGTTTTCTTAGAATTATTTCGGACACCAGGTCGACTTCAGCGGTCGTCAGGATGCCCGGGTGTCTTTCACTCAACTTCTTCGGGAGAACTTATTTTCTGAGAATCATTCCGAACACTAAATCGGCTTCAGGGCTCGTCACGTTGTCCGGGTGTCTTTTTCTCAACTTCTTCAGAGAAGTTTATTTTGTAAGAGTTATTCCGAGAAATTTATCGAATTCAGATATCGCCCCGAAGTCCGGCTATCTGTAACGAAACATGTGCGAAAAAATTGACTTCCTTAAGATTATTATGAACACCAGGTCGACTTCAGGGGTCGTCTCGACGCCCGGGTGTATTTCACTTAACTCCTTTGCTGGAGCTTTTTTCCTGAGAATTATTCCAAGCACCAAATCGACTTCAGGGGTCGTCCCGATGTCCATGTGTCTTTTGCTCTACTTCTTCGAAGAAGTTTATTTCCTGAGAATTATTCCGAGCACCACATCGGCTTCAGATATCGTATCGATGTCCGGGTATCTGTAATGAAACATTTTCGAAAAATTGCGCTTCCTTAGGATTATTACGAACAGCAGATCGACTTCAGGGGTGGTACCGATATCCGGGTATCATTCGCTCAACTTCTTCGGAGGAGTTCATTTTCTGAAAATTATTCCGAAAACCAGATCAAATTTATATGTCGTACCGATGTCCGGGCATCTGTGACGAAACTTAAGAGAGTAAAATTAGAAGAATCATCAGTGTTATTCAAGATGAAGATTTGGTCTCAAAGAAAAACATTTAACGATATTCATGACGCCAGAGCTCCAACAAAAATTGAATAGTTCTACTTTATTTAATTTAGATTTAAAAGGATGTCTAAGTTTACACTGTTCAAAACAGATGGGCTCTGTAGATTTTTGAATAATACAATATCCAGGCACTATTGTTGTTAACGTACCTTCGATAGTTTTCCTTGAAACCGTTTAATAAAAAGTTAGTACACATCGAAAATACAGAATAATTTTTTTATAGGTACAAAAAACCAGTGATTATAAGAGAGGGACAGTAGAAAGAAATTCTGCCAATCTTTTAAAGGAACTTTTTTCTTGAAAGCCATAAGGAGATAAGTCCAAGAAAAATTAAAAACATGAAAGATTATAGATTGTCCGGACAATATCAATAACTTACCTCAGAATCGTTTGGTAAGAAGTTAGTATTTCAAAAATTCGGAATAAAAATGTTTAAATTTCAGAAACTAGTGAGTTAAATGAAAGGGGTGATTAGAAAAAAAAGTCTTCACTTTTTTTGGACCATGGGGTAAGAACGATGTCGAAAGCAATTGAATTTCCGTTAAGGGCTCCTCGAATTCTGTAGATTTCACTTTAGGTTTCTCGCCCTAAAAAAATGTGAAAAATTCTGAGTTTCAACTTCGATGATCGAATGAGAAGCCTCTAACAATTCCATGTGTCCAACGCAACATACAAAAATAAAAAGGACCCGGACTAAATATACACAAAATGGCTCCAGTGGATTTTGCTGAAACTTGGTAATTTTGTAGGTTATACATAATCACCAAATGTAGACCAAATCCAGAGGAAGAAATTTCATATGCATTTAGTACAGGGCCTTTTCTTTTGTTTATCGAAAGAAATTTTGGAGTTGCAATATGGAATAAATGTGTACGTAAACAAAAAATGAGAAAGAATGTTGGAGTACAAATTTTATATTAAATTTGAAGATTGCGATTTCTTCTAGAAGGACTCTCCTAATACGTACCCTAAGTTTTTGTTTTATTGCTTAGGTAAGCATAACATGGTAATGACGACAATGATGAGGATCTCTTCGAGGTGGTATATATGTAATAACTTTAATGATAATGGAAATTTTAATGAAGACTTCATAAACCTCAATAGCGAGAGTTAGAACGGTGACAGTATGGAGAATAAAGATCTAGACAGTGATATGTATGAGTATTATGATCCAAAAGATAATGTGGACGATGATTTGTTTAATATTAAATAGTTTTTAATTTTTATTTCTGAAATGTGTATAGTGAACTACTGATGACATAAATTACCCCAACAAACTCAGTAAACACATTTTCACATTTTCACAGTTTGGCGATTTTTCAATGAATAGGCTCAATTTTTGTTCACGGAATTACCTAAAGATGTCTTTTCGATGACCCTTCGCTATAATACTTTGCAACTTGACAACAATTCTTCATTATTTAAACAATTGTTATAAGCAAATTCGCAGTTACAATGAATGGCCTCAATTTTTGTATACGGAATCAACTAAAAATGTCTCTCCAATGACTCTTCGCTATGATGCTTAGCAAATTGACAAGAACTATTCATTCTTTAAACAATTGTTATGAACGAAATTACATTACAACTGTTTTTCAATGTATAGGCTAAACTTTTTTCGCGGAATTGATTGAAACTTGTCGGCTTCTATTCGCAGCACAGTGTACAGAAAAGACAATCGATCAGTGCAGCGTACTGATCGTTTGTCTTTTATTCCTGTTATCGAATTATTATTTTCTGTCGCCATTCTTTGAAAGATCTTTCAACGATTTCAACGATTTAAACGAAATCAACGATTCCGCATTTCATTTAGTGTTCATTCAATTCGTGTTCCGTTCTATTTAGTGTCTGTTTATTTTGTGTTTCATTTCGTATTCATACATATGTTTAATATTGTTATAAATTATTGTAAGTGAGTACTACGGTTGGAGTTTTTTTTCAACTTCCAGTAGTGATTGAACATTTTGTAGCCCTCAGTAAGTAAGCTCCTTCAAAGAAGATTCGTTGCAGATACACAGACATCGGGATGACACCTGAAGTCGACCAGGTATTCGTAATACCCCTCAGGAAGTAAACTTCTTCAAAAAAGTTTTGTTACAGATAGCCAGACATTAGGGCGATACTTAAAGTCTGCCTGGTGCATGGAATAATCCGCAGGAAATAAAATTCTCCGAAGAAGTTCCGTTACAAATACCGGACATCAGAACGACACCTGAAGTTGACCTGGCGTTCGAAATAATCATCAGGAAGAAAAATTCTTCATATAAGTTTCGTTACGGATAAGCGGACACTGGGACAACACCGTAAATCATCCTGATGCTCAAAATGATTCTCAGAAAATAAACTGTTTCTCAGAAGTTTCGTTCTGGACGCGGGACATCGTAATGTCGCCCTGTCGACCTGGTCCTCAAAATAATCCTCAGTAAGTACACTCTTATGAAGAAGTTTCGTTTCATACGTCCGGACATCAGGACTACACCTGAAGTTGACCTTGTGTTCGAAATAATCTTCAGGAAGTACACATTTTTGAAGAAGTTTCATTACAGACATCGGACATCGGGACGACTCCTGAAATTGATCACGTATTCAAAATAAACCTCAAAAAGTAAGCTTCTTTAAGAAAGCTTCGTTATAGAAACCTGGACATCGAGATGACACCTGAAGTCGACCTGGTATTTGGAATACTCCTCGAGAAATAAACTTCTCCAAATAAGTATAGTATTGTTACAGGTAGCCGAGCACCGGGACGACGCTGAAGTCATTCTGGTGTACGTAATAGTCTGCAGGAAATAAATTTTTTCAATGAAGTTTCGTTGAAAATAATGGACCTCAAGACGACGCCTAAGGTTGACCTGGGTTCGAAATATTCATCAGGAAGAAAAATTCTTCAAAAAAGTATCGATACAGATACCCGGACATTGGGACAACACTTCAAATCATCCTAGTGCTCAAAATGAGTAGCAGAAAGTAAACTGTTTTTAAAAAGTTGTGTTCCAGGCACCGGCCATAGGGATGTCATCCTGCCGACCTGGTGCTAAGAATAATTCTCAAAACGTAAACTTTCACGAGAAAGTCGCATTTTATACATACGGGCATCGGGACTACACCTGAAATTGACATGGTGTTCGAAATAATCCTCAAAAAGTTAACTTCTTCAAAGAAGCTTCGTTACATGCACCGGACATCGGTACGACAAATAAAGTTGACCACTTCTTCGAAATAATCCTCAAGAAGTAAGCTTCTTAATAGAAGCTATGTTACAGATACCCAGACATCGGGATGGCACCTGAAGTTGACCTGGTGTTCGGAGAACTCCTCAGGAAGTGTACTTCTTCAAAGAAGTTTCGTTACAGATAGCCGAACATCGAAACGACACTCGAAGTAGGTCTGGTGCATGTAATAACCCGCAAGAAATAAACTTCTTCAAGGAAGTTTTGTTACAAAAAACGGACATCAGGATGACACCTGAAGTTGAGCTGGTGTTCGAAATAATCATCAGGAAGGAAAATTCTTCAAACAAGTTTCATTACAGAAACCCGGACGTTGGGAAAACACCTGAAATAAATCTGGTGTTCAAATTGATTTTCAGAAAGTAATCTGTTTCTAAGAACTTTCGTTCAAGACACCAGACATCGAGACGACACCTGCTGCTGACCTGGTGTTCGACATAATCCTTAGAAAGTGAACTTCTTCACAGAAGTTTCGTTATAAATACCTGCATATCGGGACGAAGCCTGAAGTTGACCTGACGTTTGAAATAATCCTCAGGAAGTAAACTTCTTCAAAGAAGTTTCGTTGTAGATACCGGAAATCGGGACGATACCTGGAGTTGACCACGTGTTCGAAATAATCCTCAGGATGTAAGCTTCTTCAACTGAGCTTCGTTACACACAACGGACTTCTGGACGACACCTGAAGTTGACCACGTGTTTGAAATAATCCTCAGGAAGGCAACTTCTTCAAAGAAGTTTCGTTACAAAAAGCTGAACATAAGGACGACACTTCAAGTCGATCTGGTGTACGGAATAATCCGCAGGAAGTAAACTTCTTCAAGGAATTTTCGTTAAAATTACCGGACATCAGGACGACACCTGATGTCAACTTGGTGCTCAAAATAATTCGCAGGGAGCGAACTTCTTCTAAGAAGTTTCGTTACATACACCCGAACATCGGAACGGCACTTGAAGTCCGTCTGGTGTACGGAATAATCCACAGGAAGTAAACTTCTTCAAGGAAGTTTCGTTACAGATACCGGACATCGGGACGACACCTGAAGTTGACCTGGTGTTCGGAATAATCATCAGGAAGAAAACTTCTTCAAACAAGTTTCGTTACAGATACCCGGACATTGGGACGACACCTAAAATCAACCTGGTTCTCAAAATAATTTTCATAAAGCAAACAGTATCTAAGAAGTTTCGTTCCAGACTCCATATATCCGGACGACACCTGAAGTTGACCTGGTGTTTGAAATAATCATCAGGAAGAAGAATTCTTCAAATAAGTTTCGTTACAGATACCCGGATTTTGGGACAACACCTAAAATCATCCTAGTGCTCAAAATGATTCGCAGAAAGTAAACTGTTTCTAAAAAGTTTCGTTCCAGACACCGGATATCGGGATGTCAACCTGTCGATCTGGTGCTCAGAATAATTCTCAGGAAGTAAACTTTTATGAAGAAGTTTCGTTTCATACAGCCGGACATCAGGACGACACCTGAAGTTGACCCGGTGTTCGAAATAATCCTCAGGAATCAAACTTCTTCGAAGAAGTTTCGTCTAAGATATTCGGACATCGGGTCGATACCTAAAGTCAGCCTGGTGCTCAAAATAATTCTCAAGAAATGAGTTTCTTCTAAGAAGTTTTGTTACATGCACCCGGACATCGGGACGACACCTAAAGTCAACCTACTGCACTGTGTATGGTAGCGATACCTGAACATGTCAAGAAAAGGATAGGAGTAAAGTGAACGCAGTTGTCATGCAATTTCTGCAAAATATGTGCTGTAAAACGCTAATGGACAAAGTCAGGAATGAGCGGATTCTCAAAGAATGTGGTGTAGAAGCAACATTGATTGACGAGAGTGAAAGAAATTCGCTTAGATGCTTTGGTCATATTGCAAGAATGGATTAAGGACATTCAACGAAGGGAGTGTATTTAGGCAAAGTGAGTAGTAGCGTACTCAGAGGTAGGCCGAAGAAAGAATGGTTAGAATGTGTGAATGAGATTCGAAAGCGAGTAGATATAAAGAGTCATAGGAATACAAGAGCTTGCATCAAAAGGTGTAGGAATGCGAAAGAAACAAGAGGTGTATG
Source organism: Melikaiella ostensackeni (assembly GCA_032362435.1). Lineage (NCBI taxonomy): Eukaryota > Metazoa > Arthropoda > Insecta > Hymenoptera > Cynipidae > Melikaiella > Melikaiella ostensackeni. The sequence goes on from JAUMHM010103627.1 coordinate 9,372, forward strand.
CGAGAAGAGGGAGGCATGGGAGAATGAGAGTGACGCCTGGAACGAAAGATTTTGGATACTAATGAATCCTCGTGGAGAGCTTTGCTTGATGAATGTGACTGGTACAGAGACTATGGTTTTCCTATGGCCCTGTCAGTCGTTTTAAGTGTTTAGGTGTGAATCGTGATGTACGACGGCTCTGTAAAGCTCTTCACTTGGGATGATTCCTGGAGAGATTGACTTTTATCCTTTACTCACCCTTGCCATATAAACTCCTCGATCCCCGTTAGCATAACGAGGCTAGAAGCAAACGAGTTACGCTTACCCCGAAAGGGATTTGGCCTAATGGTATAATTATAATGAAAATTATCAAATCTATTTCTCAAAAAAACATGTCGCGGTATTTTATAATGGAACATATGCCGACAGACTGCAGTTGTTTGATGAAATAATACCCTCGAAGATAACACTTGGAAATCGTTCGAAAAATGGAATTGCCGATATTATAGATCGGAGAGCGATGCTTTGATACTCTGGGGGTTGAAATGAGATCATAGGGAGCACCTGTGTTGCATGCAGACGCTCTGTAAGAGAGCGTTCCCAAGTCGTCCTATATAAAATATGCGGCTCCATTACAACTTCCGATAGGATAACTTGGCGTCGGTATCGTCACGTAAACTTGCACATGCACACCAAGGTTATCCTCTTTAAACTGCATTTGGCGTATTGACGCCCAAGCTATACATATCTCTTCTCGTACACGTCAACTGAGATCTCATTACAAATATTTCATGGAAAATATAAATAGATTCACTTACAAATGTCAAAAACCGTTCTATATTCAAATAGCAATAAAAAAAAGCTATGAAAATGCAAATTTTCTGAAAAATTGCGCATGCAAATTTTTGAGCAGAAAAATAAAATCCAATCATCCAAATTCCGCGCGAAAATTACGGTAAAATCGAGAGGTCACTTCCTAGTGATAGCGTTTAAAGAAAAAATTGTATGGAATAGATATCTCTTATTCTGCTTTTTTTTTATGTTGTGTATTCTCTTCCGGCATATTTTTCTCTTCAGGAGAGAGAAGTGTGTAGACTCATTTATAACGATTTTTTTAAAATTTGTTGCAATTGACCTAGAATTCTTGAGAATTTATCATAATTTCTTTAGAATTCATTAAAAATCTTTAGAATTCAAGCGAGATGTCGGTAACACTTGCCGCCCTTTCCAGGTGGTGGTGATGGGGGACGGGAAACAAATATAGAGATGAAACGTAAACTAAATCTGTCACAAAGATCACCTTTTAATTTTCTATTCCGGCATGTCTTGCCGGAGATGCATTTTCAAACTTGTTGGAATTAACCTTGAAATCTTTGGAATTCATCATAAATTCTTTTGGTTCCTTTAGGATTCTTTAGAATTCAATAACGTTGACAATAAAGTATGCCCGAAAATAAAATTAAAATTCGGCACATTTTGCCGAAAGGCAATACTCGACCTATTTTTAAAATGACCCGGCACAAAATGTACAGGGAATGGCTTCTCATCAAAATGTCTGACTATAATTTTTTTGTAATTTCGAACCTGCAGTGCAATAATTCGATATAAAATTAATCCAAAAAATGGTAAACTATGGTAAATTGTTCGTACGTACAATCGTTAATAATGAACAGTTAAACAAACTACGAATTAAAAATGAATTTTTTGTTCAAATTACAATTTTTTGAAAATGTTCAAAAAACGTTTTTTGGATTGAGTTAAGTGCACACCTTTTTTGGGAAATGTTGAATATGTTAAGTCTGAAATTTCTTCAGATTGAATTGAAGAAACACGCTATGATTTTGCTTTCATGGGAAATGATTTTTTTCATTATGTTCAAAGCGTTCCAAAATCCTGAAACATCATAAAAATGGTCGCATTCATGATTTTAAAATCACGAAAAAATTTATTTTTCATGAAAGCAAAATAATAGCCAGATTCTTCTATTCAAGCTGAAAAAATTGCAGGTTCGACATATTTAGCATTTTTTGAAAAAGCGTGCACTTAATTCAATCTGAAAAAACATGTTTCTTGCACATTTTCAAAAAAAGTCCAAATTGAAAAAAAAATTCATCTTTAATTTGTATTTTTTTATTACCGCTTACTAGCAAAAACTGTATATACAAAAAGTTTTCTATAAGCTTCCAACCAATAGGAAGTTTTTGGAAAATTTTAAAAACTTTAAGTTTTCAAATCCAAAAACCGAACAGAAGATATTATCCGATTTCGATTTTTTTTTTTACGTTTTTCGAATGCGAATCCACTATTTTTCAAATTATACCATTCTGGTCGAAAATCAGTTTACAAAAATCGTAAGAAAATGTCGAGTTCCAGCGACCCTGAAAACCTTGAAAACCTGGAATTCTCCATGAATTCTTTCCAACCTTGAAAACTTGGAAATCTCCTCGAATTTTTCATTAGAGCCTTGATTTTCAAAACTTTGAATTCTTTCTTCACGAAACAATTCTTTTATTGAAATGCGAACAGTAAATTCAATCTTTCATGGTGCCTCTTCACGGAGGCCTATTTTGAAATAATCAATGAATTCATTTGTTGCTTCGAATTCATTTCTGTGTAATCTTGTTGGTTTATGACAATTCTGATTCGAAAAGCATAGAAACTCTAGATGGTAGATGAAGAGTGAATAATGAATGACGCTTCAAAAGAAACTTCTCGTTTATATGAAGAAGTCTCGCAGTTGAAAAGTTCTTAAAAATTTCTCAAAGTTAAGATATAATTTATCTTTTTTTGAATATACTTATGAGAATACTTCATTTTTGAGACTGAAGAATTATTCAACAGTAAAAACTGCGAATTTCTTGTTGAAGTGATTATGGAATGTGTAAAATGATCTCAAGGGACTAATTTACCCCGAATTTTTGTACGACTGTACTATAAAAATATTTATTGTTTGAAACTGAAAAAGTATTTAACAGAAAATATTTTAAATCTCTTGTTAAAGTGATTATAAAATATGTAAAAAAATCTCAAGGGACTACGATGTTACGATTTCTTGTAGGACTGTACTATTATAAACGTATTTATTGTCTGAGATTCAAGAAGTATTCAATAGAAAATATTGTAATAAATATTTTATAGACTGCAATGAACAAAACTTTAATATTGTATATAATTTCATAAGTTTTTGATTGCTTCTCCATTCAACACAGAAATACATTTCATAAATAACACTCATATTTGAAAAAAATTGAGAATTTGTATATGTTTACATCCAAAATATTTCGTTTATCAAAAAATTTCAATCGTTCATTTTTTTCAGTGTAGAAAAACAGGTTTTTAATTATTTGGTATGCAAAAAAGTCGCCCTGGGAAGACTTGATTCATGGACCTGTAAAATCTGGAAAAATCCTTGAATTTGTTTCGTGAGAATTGCTGGACACTTTGTTAAAACAAATTGAAACACTTTTCTTCTGGTGGGAGACTCTTTTCGTACTTATTTATGAAGTGATTTCTCATACCAATTGCATAATCAAAAAATCCTATATAGTTTTAGTTTTATGGAAATTTCATTACCTTACATGATATTTGAAGGGTGTTAAAACATTCCTCAAAATAATATCAAACACTTTTTCGGGTGGGTTTCGCTTCTTGCTCTTATTTAAAAGTAATTTCTCATCCCGATAACGTAATAAAAAACCTCTGTATTTAAAATTCTTTGGAAATGCTAATTTCCTCACTTGATCTTTAAGGGATGCTAGAACAACCCTTAAAATAAATTCGAACACGCTTCCTGGTAAGTAACTCTTCCTGAATTTTTTAAAAAATATTTGTTACCCCAATAGTTCAATTAAGGAATCTCCCGTGGTATTAGTTTCTAGGAAATGTCTATTTCCTCGCTTAAATCATTAAGGGTTGTTAAAACGACCCTTCAAGTGAATTAAAACACTTTTTTCTGGTAACGGACTTTTTTCTGGTAACGGTCTCTTTTTGCACTCATTTGAAACTGATTTCTGATCCCAATAGCTTAATCGAAGCATCCCATGTGGTTTCAGTATTATTGAAATGTCATTACCTTACATGATATTTAAGGGATGTTAAGACAACCCTTAAAATAAACTCAATGGCTCTTCCTACTAGGATATGTTTCTGACGTCTATTGCGAATTGATTTCCGACGCAAAAAAAATTTCTCGTGATTTTGCTTACCAGGAAATGTTGATCTCCCTGGTTGAATTTTTAGGGGATGTCAAAACATTCCTTAAAATAATATTGAACTTTTTTCCTGGTAAGGCTCGCTTTCTGCACTTATTTTGAAGTGATTTATTATCCCATAAGCGTAATGAAAAAACTCCTATAGTTTGAAGTTTTTAGAAATGTTTATTTCCTTACTTGATCATTAAGCGATGCGAAAACAACTTTTAAAATGAATTAAAACACATTTCCTGGTAAAGAACTCTTCCTGCAATTTTTTCAAAGTGATTTGTTACTCAGGCATTTCAATTAAGAAATCTCCCGTGGTATCAGTTTTTTGGAAATGTCGATTTTCTCCCTTGAATATTTAAGGGATGTTAAAACGACCCTTAAAATGAACTAAAACTTTTTTTTCTGGTAATGGCCTCTTTTCGCACTCATTTTAAACTGATTTCTCATCCCAATAGCTCAATCAAAAAATCCCATGTGGTTTCAGTTTTGTGGAAATGTTATTACATTACATGATATTCAAGGGATGCTAAAACAACCCTTGAAATTAATTCAACGACTCTTTCTACTGGGACTTGTTTTTGACGTCTATTGTGAATTGACTTCCGATGCCAGTCGTATATTAAAAAAATTTGTCGTGAATTTGCTTTGCAGAAAATGTTGATTTTCCTGGTTAAATCTTTAAGGGATGTGGAAACATGCCTTGAAATAATATCAAACACTTTTCCTGGCAGGGGACGCTTCTTGTACTTTTTTTGAAGTGATTTGTCACCCCCGTAATAAATTAAGAAATCTTTCGTGATATTGTTTTTTTTTCTGAAAATATCGATTTCATTGCTCAAATCTTGAAGGGATGTTAAAACGATCCTTAAGATCAATTTATCGACTTTCCCTGCCAGAATATGATTCTCACGTTTATTCTTAAGTGATCTTTGGCCCTTAGAGTCTAAACTAAAATACTCTGGTGGTTTTGTTTGTTAGGAAGTGTCAATTTCCTTACTTGCATCTTTAAGGGATGATCAAACATGGCTTAAGATCATTTCAAACACTTTTTCAAGCAGGACACGCTACCTGCATTTTTCTAAAGTGGTTTTTAAACCCAATAGCTTGATCCAAATATCCCCCGTGGTTTCAGTTTTTTGGAAATTTTATTTTCCATCCTTTTATTTAAGGGATGTCAAGACAGCACTTCAAATAAATTAATACATTTTTCCTCGTAAGTCACGCTTTCAGCACTTACTATGAAGTAATTTCTTTCCCAATAACTCAATCAAAAATCCCCTGTGGTCTCAGTCTTTTGGAAATGTTAGTTTCCTAACGTCATTTTTAAGAGATGTGAAAACAGCCCTTAAAAAAATTCAGCGACTGTTGCTACTGGGATATGTTTCCGGCGTCTACTGTGAATCGATTTTTGACCCCAATGGTACAATTAAGAAATTTCCCATGATTTTACTTTTTGGAAAATGTCGATTTCCCTGCTTACATCTTAGAGGGTTACTAAGACAACCCTTAAAATGATTGAGAGGTTTTTGCAGCTAGTATATCCTTTCTACATTAATTTTAAAGTGATTTCCGAGACCAGTAGTATAATTCAAAATCTCCCATAATTTTGGTTGTTAGGAAATGTCGATTTCCTCGTTTAAATGTTTAGGGGATGTTCAAACAACTCCCAAACATCCTGTATAAAGGAAATTGTGAATTTATCTAGCTCATAGGTATGGAACGTTTGTTTCAGTGGGTATGATATACAAAATCTAAAGCATGTAAGGTAAAGGCCCTGGTTCGTAACCTACTAAGAAGCTGTAAAGATTGAAATCCTATTCGAATGCCTCAAGCAATATTTGAATGCAATAAACTTTCTTCTTACGTAAAGAATAATGATCCATTTTCATTCGAAAGTTTGAGTTTCGAAAGTTTGAGAAAATTTAAGTTTAAGTTTGAGGATGCATTAATCTAATGAAAAAGAATTTCAACAAACATCCCCGATTTGCAGTTCGTAACCTCCGAAAGTCCTCTTTGATCCAGTTCGTAACCCAGTAATGAGCCGGTTCGTAACCGGCTTATGAATACACGTGAATTCGGGATTATAGGCTATATTCAATAATTTTCACAATTTCTAAGCTTCCGTTTGAAGGAGTTAATTTTTTGAGACTCGTCAAAGTTGACACTAAGTGGCGCCAACAGCAAATTACGCCAAGTGCGTCAATTCGTATACCAACCTCATAATCAATTTGAGGACTGTCAGTTTCTGAATGATGTATTCATTCTTTGTTTTTGATCAAAGGTAAGAGTTGATAAGGATATTCAAATAATATAAATTAAAATAAGGATCTGCCTCAGCGTTTCAACGATATGTGTCATATTTTAATTTTTATAATGGTTTTTGCCAGAGGGGTACAGATGCGTCACTGCTGATATTTCGGTGCCCGTTCGTAACCGACTCAGAAATTATTGTGTTTCGAAACTGAAAGCTTCTTACGAAAATGATTGCACTCGAAACAAGACGAACGTTATCAGTGTCCACTGAATTGCCACTTTTTTCACTAACAGCACGCCAACCTGTCAAGTTTCGTGAAGTCATTTCAGTGCTGGTCTTACAGTCAGCTGGTCTGAAAGTACTTTGTGCCACGGTGGAGGGCCGAGTGCGACGATTTTTTTTTTTTGATAAACGCGAAATAATGTCTATCATCACATATCAGTTTTGTACATTTTTATTTCTCCTCTGAAAAGAAATACACATCAGCCAACAATTTCTATTTTATTATACGAAGAATCAATTTATACGTTTGCTGGGTTACGAACTGGTCGGAGGTTACGAACCAGGGCCTTTACCTTAGAGAAATCTGACAAGAAGTTCTTGTGAAGGATAACGTTTCAACGATAGACGATTTTTTAAATCAAAATTCATAAGGAAAAATTTGTTCATTGGAACGTTCAGAACTTGAAGCACATTTCCTCTTAGATTTTTAACCAACTCATCAATGGTTTTCAGCAAAACATTCTAGAATAAACGTGGAATATGTGAAGCTGTTTCAATATAAAAATGTAATTTTTTTCATAGTAGAAGGGTGGCACTTTAAACGAAGTAACTTTTGTAAGATTACCCGTGAAAAATATCTTCTAATAATAACATACATATTAAACAGTGGCGTAACAAGAAACGCGGAGGTCCCCTGCAAAATCTTTTAGGAGGCCCCTTTAGGAAAAAGAGCAGTTCATATAATGCCGTAAGATTTGAACCGACCCCCCCCTCCCAAATCTTACTAAAATTTTATAAACTTAGGGAACTAACATGAATATAAATTATGTTAATGAAATGAACGTGAAACCTTAATCAAATCAGTTTTATAAGAGAAAATTTCAAGATTTCGAAAATGATATTTTGAAAGTATTAAAAATACGAACTTCAAAGTTTATACAAGCTATCATTCTTTAGCCTATAAATTTTCAAAATTACTATTTGTATTCATCTCAAGCTTCATAGTCTTCCTCATATTCCCCTCTTCTGTAATTTTTCTTATTTTTAACTTAAATGTGAACTAAATTAATAGAACCAAATGAGAAAATAATCAATTTTTGTTTGAAAGTTTATTCTTCTTAGTTGAAATGTCCACCATTATATTTTTGGTTATTATAATATATAATGATATATTCTGTTTTGAAAATTCATCTATTTCGGTAGAAATTTAATAATTTTCGAACAAAAATGCAAATGTTTGGTAGAAAATTAATCTGTTTCGGTTGGGGATTCAACTATTTTGTTAAATGTTCGTCTATTTTGATGGTATTCAAGTGTTTTTTTTTTAAATTACAATCGCTTTCAGTTGAAATATCAATTATTACCTTTTTCGTTGTGAATTCATCTCTTCTGGTTAAAAATTCAAATACTTGGTTGAAAGTGGAACTCCTCTGTTAAGAATTTATTTTTTTGGTTAAAGATTTATTATTTTAGTTGAAAGTTCATTTCTTTGAATAAAAGTTCAACTGCTTTGTTGAAAATTCGTTTTTTTCCATTTTATGTTTTTTAGTAGAAAATTTAATCATTCAATTGAAAATTCGTTTCTTGGTAGAGATGCAATCTTTTTGTTTAAAAATTAAACTATTAAGTTGAAAATTTATGTATTTTGTTGAGAATTCGTCTTTTTTGAATGAGTTCAACTGTTTTAGTTTTAAAATAGAAAAATTTTCTCGTTGAAATGTCAACTACTATGTTTTTTATTAAGAATTCATCTATTTTGCTTGAAAATTAAACTACTTCCTTGAAAGATAAAATATTTCAATTTTTTTTTTTTTGGTTTGAGATTCATCATTTTAGTTGGAAGTTCATTTCAGTGGTTGAAAATTTAAGTATTTTGTTGAAAATCAGTTTTTTTGTTGGAAATTCATCTTTCTTAGTGGAGAATTAAAGTATCTAATTAAGTATTCATGTATTTTGCTGAAAATTCGTCTTTTTGGTCGGAATATAATCATCTTGGTTGAAAATTCAACTATCTGGCTGATAATTTATTCATTTTTTTGAAAATTCATATTTATAAGTTGAATTCAACTGTTTCAGTTTCAAAAAAGAAAATGTTTTTTCTTTGAAATATCAACTATTACGTTTTTGTTGAGAATTCATCTATTTTACTTGAAAATTCAACTACCTCGTTGCAAGTTATACTATTTTTTTTTTTTTTTTTTTTTGGAAATTCATCATTTTAGTTGAACGTTGATTTCTTTGGTAGAAAATTGAAGTATTTCGTTGCGAATTAGTTTTTTTAGTAAAGATTTTTTTTTAGTTGAAAATTCAACTGTTTGGTTGAAAATTGATGTATTTTGTTGAAGATTTATCTCTTTTGGTTGAAAGTGAAACTACTTTGTTAAAAATTTATTTTTTGATTGAAGATTCATCATTCGATTAAAAATTAATCTTTTTGGTTGACAATCTAATTATTTTGTAGAAAATTCATTTTTTTCTTTACAAATTCATTTTTTGAACTGAAATTTAGTTATTTCATTTTTGGTTAAATATTAATCTTTTTTAGCTGAAAATTCAACCACTTGGTAGAACATTTATGCATTTTATTGAAACTTAGTCTTTTTCGGTCGAAAATTAATCTTCTTAGTTGGAAATTGATGTATTTCGTTGAAAATTCATCCTTTTCGGTGAAAAATCAATCTTCTATTATATTCTATCCTCTATGTATTATATTTTCGGGCCGAAAATACAACTGTTTTGTAGGAAATTCGTCTTTTTGGCCTAATTTGGGTTTTGGAAAGTTCGTCTTTTCGGCTTGAAAATTGAAGATTTTGGATACAATTTTTCTTCTTTATTGACTAAAAAATCTTTCTTGTTTGAAAATTCAACTCTTTTGTTAGAAATTTGTGTTTTTAGTTTTAAAATTCATCTCTTTTGGTCGAAATTTCATGTTTTTGGTTAAAAATGCAACTGTTGGTTAGATATTCATCGTTTTAGGTTAAGAATTCAACTATTTTGTTGAAAATTCGGCTTTTTTGATAGTAAATTATCCTTCTGTGTTGAAAATTCATCTTTTTTTTTAAATCCATCTGTTTGGATAAAGATACATCTATTTCGTTGGAAATGCCATGCTTTTACGTATTCCAGCCCATTCACTACTTTTTCCACTTTTATTTAACATCTTCCATAAAAAATTGTATCGAAATCGCTAAAAATCTTTTAGTGTTTCAACAAAGTGATTACACTCACATCCTTCTCTTCTCTTGTCTTCTCTTCTTCATGAAATTCAAAAGTAAAACTACGAAAAACGCACCTCACAAAGTTCCGTACTTTCATTTTATTGTCCACTTTCAGAAGTGACAGTAAAACTGTCTCACCTACTTGTTCATCTACTATAATTTTGCAGCAGCGTAAAGCTGTTTTCAAAGCGAATTGGATAAGGTTCACCCACATTACTACAATCACTGTATATATTTGTAGTTTATTTACGGAATTTTATTACTAGAATTTGTTGACTGCATTTACTGCATCGTTTAGGAATCAATTTAAAAGCTCTTACCATGCACTTTCTGGATTTTCAGAGCAGCTAAAAAATACATACCATTTCAGACGCTCCAAACTACCTACTGTCGGTAATATTGCTGGCTCTGTTTTATTCACGTTGATAACTCAAAGCTTTCAAGCTCCCGAAAGCTGCCGATAAATCACCCTTTACGGGTAATTCAAATACTGAGAAGTTGCCTCTATTGATCTTGGAGATTCACATACTTGAGTCTAATAACTACTCAGATTGATCTGAACGTCATTTATTATTTTGAAACTCGAACTGTTCAGAATTTTTTCTCTTCTTGCTATAAAAGAGATTTTATTATCTATAATTTGTATTACTTCTCGGGGTTTCGTATCCCCGAACAGAAACCCTTATGGTTTCGGTCGGGTGACCGTACGTCATTCAAAAAGGGTGAGTGAGAAAAAATGAGGTGAAATGGGGGAAATTAACAGGAATGAGGGAAAGTGAAAGAAGGAGTCTAGGGGAAATGAGGTGACGTATGGAGAATGAAGGGAAGTGAGGAAGGGGCAAGGAGAAGTAAGGGGAATTAATAGAAATGAGGGGGAGTGAGAAGAAATGAGGAGAAGTGAGAAGGGGGTGAAGAGAAATAATGTTGAGTGATAGGAATGAGGAGAAGTGCGGGAGAGTTAAGAGGTAAAGTTAGTAAAAATAAGGGGTGGTGAGGGAAAATGAGGGGAAGTGAAGGAAAATTATGGGAAGGGTGAGAAGTTGTAACGAGAAGAAGGGGTAATAATGGGAAGTTCGGATAGGGTGGGAGAGGGGTGACTTGAATGATTTTATTAACGACTTAATAGGCCATGAAACCCTTTTTTGTAGGAGCCTGCCACCTACTTTCACCACTTTCTAAAATGTACTGTCAAACGTTCCATTAAAACGATATTTGTAGTCTCACCGTATTTTTTTATTCATCATTACAAAAATGCACTAACGACTATATGCAAATCATGTAACTTTGGATATTATTTTGGAGAAATATTCGTATTCTTTGTTCCTCTTTATCTTTACTGAAGAATCTTCCAAAATATTGTGCGCGAATGAAAATGCAATGAAGAAAAATAACTTCTCTAAGTAGATTAAGAAAGTTTGCGTCAGACCTGCGCATCTGGTCCTTCCATAACATCCTTATCCACTGGATCGTCATTTTAGCTCACTCACTTCAAGAAGAATTTCTCTCATAATCTCATTCTCTTGAAACCCATCCTCTGTTTATTACATTTATTACGTAGTCCTAAAAGAGATAAAAATAAATTCGTAATACTGAATTATTTTCACTTAAAGAAATTGTAGGAAAAGTCATCACAAAGAATGAATTTTTTCAAGTGATAAAAGTATAAACTTTCTGTCCACAACATTATTTTATCCTTCCTTTTGTGGTATTTATTCTTAGTACAGATTTTTCCTTGGAATTGGGATAAGAGGAATGAGAAAGCTGAGTAGGACGTCACTCTAAATTTAAGAACTGCGAAGATAGTAAATTGTAGCAATTTTCCGCCAGAAGAGAATGACAAATATGAATCCGAGTACATCAGCTAAGAAATAACATAAAGCAAGAAAAACGAGGGGATTTTTACTCCTGTTGCTTGTTTTAACTTTTTTCTCTTGTTGGTAATATATTAGAGAGAAAAAGCTGGGATATTGGACTGAAGAAGAAGCTTATTTTCCCAGAGTAATTGATCGTTAAATTTTAAGGTTGATCGAAAAGCTTTTAAGAGCCTTGTTCAGTTCCCAATCTCTAGTTTTTTCAGTTCTTAGCTTTTAACAATCTTTTTAATAACATGCATCGACAAGAATGAATTTATTATATCGGATTAATGAATTCTGCTTTGTACGAGATCTTTCATTTGAAAAAAAGTTATTGTTTAAATGAAGGATGACTGTTTCAAATATTCACATATATATCAGAAAATCATTCGAATAATAATTGAAATGCCGCATAGTAGAACGGAATATAAAATTTTTTTGAGGAGGAGGGGCATCAAACCGCTTGAGACTGAACGACATTCTATCCCCCCCACAATTCTCAAAAAATATTTTATATCACGTTCGATGATACGGCGGTTCCATTATTTATGAGAAAAAATGTGCAGTTTTGGAAAAATATAATAAAAAATGAGAATCAGAATGAAAAAAATATTTTCAAAATCGAAGAAACGTACAAGAAGACTTAAACATTAATTTTGTCGATAAATTGCTCAACTGAGTATGATTTTACCTTAAAAATTTTTGAGATGATTAATTCATTGTTTTTCCATAAACTATTTGAGTTCGTTGAATGGTCTCGTCTTCAACATGGTCAATTCGAACTTAGAAGCTCCATTGAGAATTCTCAATATTCGATAAGAGGATTTAGTACTGAATTCCGCGAAGCTTAGAGATCAAGGTTTTATGGCAAGAAGGATTCAAATCTTTTGTTAGTAAAGTTTTAAGTCGATCCCTTTGAGATATCTAGATAGAGCAAATTGAATCAAAAAGGAGAAATGCATCAATCTAGTTTTCCATAATTTTTTTTCAGGGGCTTTATTTTCAGACATATCATAAACCGATATTAGTTATTTATTTGTATTGATTTATTGAATTTTGTTTCTATCTTCCACATCAATTTCTTAATTAATTCAACTTATATTTTTGGGGCATCTTTTTATGTACTTTTACTGAAGAGGATGGAGTCAATTGAATTATTGGAAAGGAATATAAGAATAATCGTAATAAAGGTCTGTATTCGATGGACATTCGAGAGTAACAGATGTAGTCGATTGATCGCATAGGTCACGTATTATATGCATCACATTTCGACTCGATACATCCACCTTATGAGATCAATGCAGAAGCTCTTGAATGCAGGAATGCATCGCCTATTGAATGCATTGTTAAAATTCAAGACTGAATACTGAATATTCCTTTATGCGTCTCAAAATTCATAAAATGGTGCTTTATAATGCAAGAGAGCATTTGTAGAAAACGTCGATCAAGAAATTCTATCCGAAAATACGGTATTACATGCTATATCTATTTCTTCATGTAGATTTTCAAATATAAAAATTTGAAATTATAAAAAAGGAATAAATACCACAACAACGTCAGTAGTAAAGGTCAAAGTATGCTCGGCCACAGAAGGTAGTAGCGCAGGTAAATGTACTCGTATAGTCATCCAATAGAAAAAAGGGATTATACTAGCAAATTGGATGGGTCAGTAGCACAGGCTTCCAGTTGTACAAGTCAATGTAGGGGTATGCGAGTAAGAGAGAGAGAGAGAGAGAGAGAGAGAGAGAGAGAGAGAGAGA
>JAUMHM010103636.1:0-22855 GCA_032362435.1 Melikaiella ostensackeni
AATCGTGTGCAAAACTACGAATCTTGCCGACGTTTCGTGAACATTGCAGTTCACTTCTTCAGGGCTAACCTAAAACTAAAGCTTCAGATTATGTTGCTTTTATATACTATAGGTCTGTTATATAGATCAATCAATTTGCCCCTTCATAACGAATAAAAGTACACAAATACTGCTATATTCTCAAAATTATGAAAGTTTTCCTCTTACAAGAGTTAGAAAATTTTTTTAATCTGTGCATATCATAACTTCATTTGGGCACAGAGTGTTTCTACAAATATAAGTCCATTCATTTTTTTAGGATGAATAAATATGGTATGTATTCTGTTGCAATATTTCTAATATTAAAAAAAATTACTCATAAACGAAAAACGAAAAACTTCAAAAATTCTTATTGAAGAAAATTTTTGCATGGATATAGCCCTAGAACATCTCTCTAGCCCTTACAGAAGAGACAGAACTTCTTTGAACAGAAACTTTAAATTTTGTAATTTATAACTTGAAAAAAAAATTTAAGTGATATCCGATAGAGCTTTCTCTATATTTTTCCGATAAACTAGACTCCATAAGTTTCCACATGAACCATGAAACAGCTCTATAACCCTTGCAGGACAGCCACATTATCCATTATGAAAAACACCCCTACCCTTGTAGTTCAGGAACTTTCGGAATTTTGACGATTACACCCAAGTTTTTGTCTAAACAGAATATTTTGTTTTTTTCTTATTGGTCTAGCTTTTTAGCCATTGTTCATTAAGAACCCTTCCGAACTAGTATTCTAAAATATTTTCGTTTTTAACTGTCAAGACAAGGAAATTCAACAACCTTGAAATGAAGCTCATTGAAAACATGTTGTTTCCATCACTCTCATTTTTTAAACATAATCACGAAGATAATCAAATTTGGTGACCTGAACTTCAAATTTGGTAGGGATAAATTTCAATTCTCACTTGCAGGTGATACGATTTTAATTTTTAATTTTTCATCCTAGTTTTTATCTTAAATTACTAATCATAATCTACAAGCGTACGCAGCTAATACATTTCGTTCGCAGCATGAAGTTGGTTCGCAGAGATGCTCTTGTTTTTTATTAATTCCTGTTGCTTTGAGGGCATGTCTAACAGGAGTCACGTGACAAAAATTAATGCTCAAAAATATCGCTCTGGAACTTTGGAAGATGCAAAAGGAAACAGTAACTTACGTTTGTATACATCATTTTGGTGGAAATTTGTAAAAAAAATTCCTCGGAGAAATTCAAACAAATATGAATTTATATCATTGCTCCAAAAATAATTTTTGATATTTACCATATGTTATCTAATACACCAAGTACATTTTAGGGATTTAAGTCGTGCGATAAATCAAGTAGAAATTGAGACAAATCCTGAAGAAAATTATGCAGGCTTATCACAAAAGCAAGTCTCGATATTATTTTAATAAATTATACAGATATTTTCAGAATTTTTTCTTTAGATTCAACCTCAGCCCGAGAAAAAAATTAAAAAACCGGTAATTTTTCCCAGCGCTAAAAGTGGCAACAATTAATTTTTATATCGTAAACTATTTTCTTTTGACTAGTTATTGGCCTTTATCAGCATTCACCATTTAATTTGTATTTTCAAGTTTGCGAAATTGATACGTTACAATTTTGAATGTTTCATTTCGAGATAATGTTTATTCCGAAGCCCTTAGAATTAAACCTAGTAAACCTATTAAACGATTAAGTTAACAGTTTTGCTATGAAAATTTTTCTAGGCTTTAATTTGAAAAGTTGAAGATGAAAAAATCTTTAGCCTTAACAATTTGAATTGTTTAATTTCAGTGACCGGAAAATATTGTTGTGAATCAGGAAATGACCAGGAACTTTTTTCAACGATAAAAGTGACCACCCTGGAAAGGAAATGTTTTTTCAAATATTGAAATTAAATGAACCTTTCTGCTTTCCCCCTATTCCGTCAACAAATTTCCGACTCGAAATTTCGAGGTAAACCATTTATTAGGAAGTTTATTTCAAATTCAACTACTGCCTCTCATTGTCTTCGTTTATTGCATATCATCGGAACACAACGGAGTCGGATGATTTGAGTTAGGCTAGCTTTGGAACACAAGTCGAAAATGAAGGTTCAAGAAGTGAATCCAGCGAGAACTCGAGCACTGATGACAGTTGGTCTGAAACAGATAATGATTAATATGCAGACACATTCCCGGACCATGAAGATGATTTTATAGATCAACCGTTATTTCGAGAATCTCCGGCAACTTCTATAAAAAGTATGCTACTAATTTTAAGAATTATGCTATATGTACTTTGTTTAGTTACCATCCCTTAATCAATTATCGGAAATGTATAGAGGAAAGGATTTTTATAATAATTTACAGCATAGATTTAACAGACCAATGCATCACCCAGGTACTATAGCAGATATTTACGATGGTAGTTTATATCAAGCATGGTCTGAAAATGGTTTTTTGAATGATCCAGACAACATGTCTTTCTCATGGAACACAGATGGTGCTTCAGTGTTTAAATCGTCAAAAATGAGTGTTTAGCCACGTTATTTGACCATTTGTGAATTGCCTTACGCAAATACAAAAAAAGAGAGTAAATATACTTGTCTGATTGTGTCATGGCGATAGTATGCCTGATATGAATAGATTTTATTATAGCCTTCGTTCAGATTTAGAAGAACTCTCTAATGGTATTCAAATATTCGTGCCAAGCATTAATGATACAAGAACTGTAACAGGAGTTCTTCTTACAGCAATTTGTGATACGGCTGCTAGAAGTGAATGCTTCAATTTTATAAATTTTAATAGTAAATGCGGTTGCTTATTCTGCTTACTTGAAGGTGTAAGTGTTCCTTAGGAGTCTTAGCATTTTCTTATGAAAATGAATTACAGTTAAGAACTTCTAAGGGCTTACAAGCATTTGCTAATACCACTACTGCAGATGAACCTGTAAGGGGTGTAAAAGAACCAACACACCTTTCACAATTAATGCCAGATTTCATTTGCAGTATGGGACTTGATCGCATGCATTGCCTTGTTGGCGGTGCTCTGAAAAAAGTATTGAATTTACTAATCAATGTTGAACATTGTGTACAGCCCTTCTTCTTGTATGCGTTTATTGACCTTATCAACAGCAGACTGACATCAATTCAACCTCCGTAATTCTTTCATCGCATGCCACGCTCTATCACAGAACTAGTTCATTGGGAAGCTTCAGTCCACGAGCACAGTCCACGAGTTTTTGTACATATTGAGATCCCTTTCTAACCTAGAAACTTTCAAACCGCAGCACACAACTTATGTTTGAACTAATTGGCAGTTTTTTCCGCAACTGTACAATGAACTATTTCAGATGATACATTTCCTGACAAAAGGACATCTTTAATTTCAAGATTCACAGAACCAGTATTAATGCGATTCAATTTTATGTCTTCTTTCGGAGGTAGTGATAAATCTATATTTAAAGGAACATCTATAAGTGCCACATCAGCTTCAAGGGGAATTTCATCTCTTTCCAACTGGGTTAGCCCAAATTTGTCTTTACTCATGTCTTTTTCTTGCATTTTTAACCTAACAAGATCCCGCAATCCTTTCTGTATTTTTCTCTCAATAGAAAAGAAGGTTTGCACGGAATTTTGTTCTATCTGCTTTGCGATCAATCTTAAAATGGATATACAACGCATCTAAAAGATTTTTCGACCCACGATAATTATTCGTAATATTGAAATCTCTTCCATACGAAGATATGGCTTCAGCTAATGCATTTATGTCGCGCCAATGAATCTGTCAAAAAAATATTCACATGTATTCATACATAAATACATACATCCGTAAACACACATATGTATGTGTGTGTAATTGAAATTTGGTTTGGTATATCAACCACAAGTTTCCACTGGGAGCTGTGAAAAATAATAATCAGTATATAGTCATTTTTTCTCTTACATTAATTAGTGGCCGTCTTTTAATTGATCCAGATTTAGAAAGCGGTGATATACCTGTATTCATGAATTGGCGAAGTTGAATTGATAAAGTTGAATAGTCAAAGAAGATACATATTAGAGTCTCCACAAAAATTCGAATTTTTGAATTATGTAAACGCTAGGCCATTTCAGGTCCGAAAATGAATTTTCTTAGCTTTCGTTTTTCAGAATGATCCACTTTTGTGGAACCAAAATTAATTTTTACACAACTTCATGCATATTCTTCAAGTGTCAGTTGCTATTTTTTTATTAAAAGTCGTAAATTAGTCATGACCGAAGATTAAGTTCAACTTCTAACCAAGAAGTTAAATTTTCATCCTAAAAGATGATTTTTCTACCCAGAAAATTACTTTTCTAACAAAAGAAGACGAATTTCCAACAAAATACATTAATTTTTAAGAGAATCGTTGAATTTTCATCTAAAAAGGATCAATTTGTTACCAAAAGTGGAATGGTTAAATTTTCAGTTAAGAAATTAGGTTTGTTTATCATGCTTTGCAAAATTTGCAATTATTGAAAAATGATGTAATTGTACAAAAAATCGTTTGAGAAAATGAAAATAAAAAACTCCCTTCCAGATATTTTGGGGGCGATTGCAAAGGTGTTTTCTGTTTTTCAATTGGAACCCTGTTTCGTTTATAACAATTGCAGAACTTTAAAGAATGATGCACTTGTCTAAAAAATTGTTTTGAAAAACAAAAAAGGCGCATTTAGATATTTCGAAGACGCATCCAAAGGTGATCTTGGTTTTTTGATCGGCTTGTCTCAGGCTTGCCGTACCATTGCGTCATCTATTCCATGACTGCTAATTTTATTACATAAGCTACTGTAACCTTAGTTCCAAATATCAAAAATATAGTACCCTTCCCGAAAAAATCAACGTGGAAATGAATTTCTAGACTTCTAGTACTAAGTGAAAGATTTTGGATTTGCATTTTTCTCCGTGTCAAATTTTGCTTAAGTTATGTTTAGTATCCTTAAATTTTTACACCAAGCATTTCATTAAAAAATTTGTTTATAAAATTACTTAAAAATATCAGATGACGATTTTCCATCATAAAATACTACTGTAGATATAATTTGAGGATAATTTAGAAAAACGCCGATGGCTTCCTTCAGATGTCTACACTAGGCATTTGTTTATATAATTTGTTTAGAAAATAAATATACCAGATAACAAGTCATCATCATTCAACTTCACTGACGATATAGTTTGAGAAAAATCAAGAGAAAAGGATGTCTTTTGGCCTTCAAAAATCTACAATTGACATTTGGTTATATAATTATTTTTAAAATTAATCAAAAATATCGGATGACAAATTTTTATGATCGAGTATCATTTTATTAATAAAAGCAACTAATTTCAACGCAAAAATGTATTTTGCGAACGAAAAATCCACAATACAGACTATTTGTTAATTTAATTTGTTCATAACAGTGAACATTACAAGAAAATATTTTTTTTGCTTCTAACTACCCCCGCGCAATAAGTTTGGCGATGCTGAGCATAGAAAATATTTTTCTACGAAGATAAAAAAAATAAAAAATCGAATTTTATTCACTATTTCCATTAACATGAAATTTTAAACAAAAAGAAAATTGAATATCAGGCTACACAACCCTCTTCAAAATTTAATGCTGATTTTTTCGAAAAGAATATTAAAAATCGGTCAAGAATTGCGTTTCAAAAGTTATTTCAAACCTGATTTTTTTATTTTATCCCACTGTGGGAGGCACGGTGAATCATAAATGGTATTTTGCGGACAAATTCGTCCACAGGTAACATTTTTTATCCGATTCAATATTTTATTTTAGGAATACTCTGCATTAAGTTCGTCACAAACGTGAGAGAGACCGTTTTTCATATTTTTTGTGTGCTTAACAATACTTGAATAATTACAGCGGGAAAAATCTCCACTTCAACGGTATGATTTTTTATCTCCCAAATAATCACTTAAATAAAGTCATTGCTAGTCAGAACCAATGAAGACGGACTTAGAAATCATAAATATTCTATTAAAAGTTGTATTCAATTATTAAAAACAATTTATTTAAGCAAATGCTCAAGTATGTCAGTTTGTTATGGGAAAAAAATTGTTTTGCATTATACCTGTAATCGTTGTAATTCATTATCAGAATGGTATTAGTAACACAAAAATGGTAATAATTAAAAAACTGATAAACAACCAGTAAAGCTGTAAACAATGTTTTAACCTAATAAGTCTCATGGGCAGATTAATTGACGTAGCAGAAAGGCTCATGTTGAGATGAGGACATTTAAATAAAAGACAATTTTTCATTTTGAAAAATATTTCCGATTGCTTCAACAATTTTTGTTCAAACGATTTGTTTAATAATGTCGGATACGAAGAAAATAATAGCACCATCCGATTCTACGGGAAAAATTACATGGAGTTCATGTGTTGTTCAATTTTGTTGTCAACCCTATTTGTTATGCAGTATAATTAAATGAGTAAGCGGGTGCCTTATGATATAAATGTTTACTTATATTATATAAGAAATAGATTAGAGAAACAAATTGTCAAATACATGTACTCTATGTAATTTTTTCCGACGAATCGAATGGTGCTATCAGTTTTGTCGTAAATCATATGTTAAAACAAATTGTTCAAGCTAAAGTGTTTGAACTATCAGAAATTTAAATTCTTGTTTATAGAGAATCCTCTCTTAATGAAATATTCTCATCGTAACATTAACTTTTTTTTCTAAGTCAATTGCTCTGCCTATGAAACGTAATGGGTTAAAAAATCGTTTATGACTCCATGAGTTTTTTCTAAAATTTTCAAGTCTTGACAATTTTTGTGACTGATACGATTATAATAAATTGTAACAATTTTCAAGGAAGTTAATTTTTTCCGTAAAAAAACCAAGGAACCTTTGTATTTGTTTGAATTAATTGTTTATGATAATCAAATACAATTTGTAATTTCTAAGTCTGTCTTTATTATTCCTGACTAACAATCATTTTATTTAAGATAATTCTTTCAGACATGATGATGATCATGATGAGAATATAAAAAGTTAAAAATCTATACAATTTTTCATAATTATATTTAAAATGAATTTAATAATAACCCTCAGTAAAAATTCTTTAGATAAATTTGATAAAAGTGGTTCATTTCATAAATATACTTTAATTTGAACTTTAACTTAAATTCATGATGAAATGAAGGGTCCTAGGGTTTAAAGGCGTGACCGCCGAATTTCGGAAATGCGTTTTATTATTGGCTGAAACTAATTGTTTTGACCTAACTCATGTCTGTGTAGAAGATTTCAGTCCAGTTCGATGTAGAAGTGGGTCAAAATCAATGTATGATAATTAAAAAAAAAAGATATACATATTAGATATACATATATAGATACACATTTTAGTTTTAGAGAAATGTCTCATGAATAAAAATTGTAGCTTAAACAAAGGACAAAACCCTCATTTTGTGTATCAAAAAACATTATTTAAAAAGAATTCGTTAACAATAGGCTTTTAGTAGTCTCTCCATCACTGAAATTTAATAAAATATCGATATACATAAATAGGAGGAATAAAGAATAACTTATGTTATATAAAATCATCTTATATTTTCTTATATTCACAACAGAGATACATTTGAACAATTAAAACCCCCTAGGGAACAATAACGCTCATTTGTGGTAGTGCGCATGCGACACTAACTATCCGTCACTGGGTAGGAATCAGACATTTTTTTCCCGCTTTACATGCACGGAATATCACGATTTCCATGCATCTGTTAGAAAAAATGTTATATACAATCACTTATCTATATATTCTTATATAATTTTAACAAATATACAGTTGAACAATTTACACTTTTCTTGTGAGGAAATTTTTTTACTTTTTTATATGATGAAAAAAAAGACGCTATATCATTTGTGCGTCGCAAAATCACAAATGCATAAATTACTTTACGCCAAGTTCTTTCATCATCGTAAACTTGCTGACTTCAGAAAATTGTCTTTGGAGCAAATATCGATGGAACACTCATTAAAGGCCTCGTCACATTTTTTAAATATATTTTTTCTGGTGCCCAGAATTTTAATGTTTCATCTCATTTCTATTATATATTTTTCCCTATTGTATGAGAAGGCCCAGAATTTCGTCAATCGACGCGGAAAATGTTCAGGGATACAATTATGCTCTTATGCCTGTATGTTTTTAAGAAATCGTATTTTTGGTGACTTTTACCGACGCCAAATAAATTTTTTCTAATCGCACAAAAAATGAAAGTTTTGTCCTTCATATTAGCTACAATTTTCATTCATAAGATGTTCCTCTAAAGCTAGTATGTATATTTGAAAAAAAAACCATGAGACTATAAGTTTTTACGTAAATTTGATGCTCGCAACCTCTAAGAATTTTTTTTAATCTGAAAAAATTCGGTGAGTATTTTTTCATCCAAAGAAACAAAATTTCGCGATACGGCCACCAAAAAATAAAAAAAAGTTTTTTTGTCAACCGCCCCAATGCGCACCACTAAGTTTTGAGTTGAATTGAAAAGGTTTATGGGCTTATCTTTTGAATATTACAATATTGATTTATTTAAAATATATAAAGATTGAGTTGTAATGAAATGAAGCGAGAGTAAATTCAGTTAATTTTCTGATTTTATTCAGGATTTTACAAACATATATTCTTCATATGTATATATTCTGTCCTTGTGGCCTAGGTGGTTAGCCACGTTACCCAGACGTGGACTTCATATGCCTGTAATTCACTTCCATAGTTCCTGAGCCTCCTGGACCGCGAAACGTTACGTGACTTATACCCATTATTTTTTTAGTCATCGGATCTCCCGAAAAGACAACTTCAGGCATGAGCGGTAGACCTTCTGCGTCTAAGGCTGGTCCTCCTGCATGCGAGTAATTCACAAGTATCGTTCCTGAGGGTCCTGAACCAGCAAAAATTACGCATCTTATACCATTTATTACTCCAGTTCTCGCATCTCTCAAATATTGAATTGTAGGTTCAGAAAAATTCCTGTTTCTTAGCGGATAACAGGGTGATTCTGTAAACAAAAAAAAATGGAGATTTGTTTAACTACTGTCAAGTGGGAGGTTCATCGCCGAGGATAGGCGTGGGGCATTCGAAGCCATCGAAAAACTACATGCAAACTCGTCTGTCTGTAATCGGCTGCGCTCGAAAGCTTTGTTTTACTGCAATTTTCTTCTCCCTTGGCCAAAATTCCAAGCAAATACCATCGCTCCCAATAAGAAATCCGGTTGCAGACGGTATGGGATCCCCCGCGAGGCATTGGAAAGGGGTCTTTTGTGAAAGCGTCTATTGTGTCCTACACTACTTCTCTGACCAGTCACAGAGGTGACTTCCCGCCCCCCACATTACGTTGGAAAGGGGTAGGGATGTGACCTATATTATTTCTGTGACCATGCACAGGGGTGATTTTTAAGCTACTTTTAGAATATTTTCTAATGATACTTCTATCATTTCATTTTTCAATTTGCAGCGAATTTGTTAAAATATAAGAAAATAGAACAAGCACGAGTAGGTGAACGTAGAACTGCAGCGTTACTTGTAAGACGCTTTAACCACTGGACCACGGCGAAATACAGTATAAAAAAAATTAAAGTCTGTAGTGATTCGGCTGAAAGTAATTCTTGTTTTATGTATATTTTATTGCTAGTTATCTCGAAATTCGGGACGACTAGCCAAAAGTGAAAAATTTTCTAGTCGTCCTGAATTTCGGGATGATGAGACACTTCGTTTGAATGAGTGAAAGTTAAAGCTTAAAGAACTATACTTTATAAAACATAACCTAACTTCTAGTTTTATTAGTTTTTTTTTAATTTAGTTTTCTTTAGGGACGACTAGCAGTTTTGGTGATCTTCGGCTAACTCAAAAGAGGTAAAATTTGAAAAATACATGATTTTCGAGACGACTAGCCAAACGGTGAAAATAGGCTAGTCGTCCCGAATTTCGGCACGCCGAGACACTTCGTAAAAAAAATATCTGTATTAGTAATAAGAAAAATTTTGAATTATTGATAAATATTTTTCAAACAAATACATATTGGGTTGCTTTTTTTTAAATTAATTTGGCACACCTAAAAATTATTTCTTTTGTAGAGGAAGTAACGCCTAACTTATTTCAGATTTCTAAATTCATAATTGAAGCTCGCTCAAGGTAGTTTCCTTGAAAAAATTTTGATTCATAAAAAGAACCATTAAATGTATTTTTTATGTCTGAAGGAGATGAAATCAACATTTTCTTGAGAAAATGTCCTCGAGTGATCTTTAATTATAATCATTTTTGAAATTTAAAATAAATCAGAGTTCAATATTTTACTATAAGAGACAGAATCCATGAGTGTCAGAAGCAATACAGGAATAAATAGAGATAACTTAATCAGGAAGAAGCATTTTGAAAAAAATGATCTTGAGGAACCTCTACATATTTTTTTTAATTGTTACAAAAATCAGGTTATTTTTTCAGGAAAGGAAATAATTTAAAGGAGCATCAAATTATGTCAAAAAATAACTGTAGTATTTCTGATTAATATTTCGATGAATCATTGCACTTACCAACAAAATTAAGCAGAAAAACTGTTATTGTAAGCAGTAGAGTTCCATTAGCAATCTTCATTTTTTTCCATTGATAAATTTCGTGAGCGTCACTGATAAATTGAAACACAATCACTACCTACTATTTATACTACTGACTTACCTGTGGAACGTGATGATTGCTCAAATTTACGTCACTTTAAGGGTAGACGCAATAAAATGAATAATAAACAAAGACAAGGTATAGTGAGTGCAAAAGAGACGCCCTTATGGGTCCTCTACAAGTGTCTCATTCACACTGGTGCTGCCCTATGTCTAATATGAATTTGACCTTATGGTATAGCACGTGATAGCACATGCTATGATTATTTTTTGGTGTACATATTCTGATAAGATGATTTCCGCATTCTTACCATATTTACGTAGAAAGTGAAATAATTTGAGAACTATGAAAAAAATGTTCATTTGAATGCATTGTTTTGGATTCAAATCAATTTTTATTTGAAATCAACAAAGACTATGTTTGAGGTAAACAAACATTTATTTTACCCTGTATGAAAGATTTATCACCTCTATTTGAAATTAACAAAATTTGTGTAAAATTTGAGATAAAATGCTGAAATTAATCGAACCATCAATCAGTTGTGTAGAATAAGAACAGTTGTGGTTTGACATTCGGAGGAAGTAAAAAAAAGAAAAAAGAAAAAATGGGGTAATATTCAGATTTAGAGAGTACCATTATTTTGTTATGGTGAAAGGATGTGCCCCTTTGTTTTGAAATTCGGGATGAGTAGGGTAAATGTAGTAAATTACTACGGTATATCAAGCATTAGTCTTAATTAATTTGACTATTGTTTTCAATATACGAGGGATGTCCAGAAAGTAAGAGTACTGATTTTTTCTAATTTGGAAAAAAATGTATTACAAAAAAATACAGAGTTTTGTTCGTATACATGTCAACTATTTTTTCACATTGTCGCTCAAGTTTTTTGATGCCCTCCTCGGAGAAGCTTCCCGCCACTGCCTTCCCTCACTTCAGGACCTCTGTTTTCACCTCCTCGTCGGTGGAAAATTTTTTCCCGCTCATGTGAGTTTTCAGGTAGGAGAATAGGTGGCAATCTAAAGGCGCCAAGTCAGGGGAGTAAGCGGGATGGTTCAAAACATCCCAACCGAATAATTCCAAAAATGCCTTGGTGCCCAAGGCTGTGTGCGAACCAGCGTTGTCATGCAACAAGCACACTCCCTTCGTCAACATTTCACTCCGCTTGTTTTGAATTACCCTCTTCAGTTTTTTTTGGGTATCACAGTATCTTTCTGCGTTGATGGTCTTCCTCCGAGGCAGAAATTCGATCAAAATCATCCCTTTTCGGTCCCAAAACACAGAAGCTATGATTTTTTGCTCGAAATTAAAGTTTTGAATGTTTTGGCGGATGGAGAACTGGTGTGACGCCACTGTGCCGACTGTCTTTATTTCTGGAGTGTAATGAGCCACCCAGGTTTCATCCCTTATAACAATAGACCTCAGAAAATCCTCACCTTCACGAGCGCTAGCGACTCGATTCGCTCTGTTTTGTATTTCGCGGGATTTCTTTTTGACATGTTTTACGCAAACTGACACTACGGGGTTAGTTTTTGTACTACCGAGGTCCCCCTATGCTCGTGGTGCTCAGGAGAACCCCCTATACTACTCAGTGTTGCCAAACTTGATGAAAAAAATTCCCACAGCCCAAAATGGAAACAGTACTCTTACTTTCTGGATAATCCTAGTATTATGAAATAACAATAAGTCTTTGTTTTGCTTTAAATTAGGACGTGTTTCATACATAAAGAACATTAATGGATATCAAATACGCCTAGGGCGCGCGTCTATTGTATCTCGCGTTTTGCGCTCGATAATGTATTTTCCCTATATTATACATAATTTTATTCTTAATTATTTCCAAAATTGATAGATAAACTGCTGACAACTCTAATTTGGTGATTGTGAATGCTCTTTTGTTAAAGCTCCTTCCGCTTTAACGAATACATTCTTGTCATGTGTATCTTCAAAACGCGGAAATTTCTATATGATGTTGAAATCCGTTATAATGAATTCATGATATATTAATTTATCCACGTTAATTTTTCTAATTAATTACGTTTATTACTTAACAAATTGGATTAGGGTACTTATTTTTTAAAATATTTAATTGAATTTGTTATAGATGTGTCTCTAAAGGGCTCGAAAGGAGGTAGTTGGAAGTCTCTAAAGGGCTGGAAAGGAGGTAGTTGGAAGTCAGTTTTTGATTTGTGAGCCTTTTTGTTTTCTGCTTTTGGTGTATGAAAGAGTTCATAAGAAAGTACATAGATTTCATTGCGAACTTGATACAAATTTTAAAATGCCGTTAACATTCTATTGTATCTTGTGCCGTTTTTCTATAAATTTGACATTTTTTTTGATTGAATTGGTTCACGATTCAAACGAAAACAACCTGTTTCATAAAAAAATGGTCAATAACAAATTTTCGATGGATAGAACCAGAATTATGATTAAAAAATGGTTGGATAACGAACATGTTCTTTTTCTTTAGGCCCTAAATCAGTGTGCCAAAAGGCAATTCATTTGGCTAATTCCTTCGAAAGTTATCGTGTTCACAAACAACGATGACAGACACCGACGTAAAATCAATTTTTTCTCAGTCATTGAGTCCAAAAATGTCGAGATTTGATGAAATTCGCGAAAATTAGTTTTCACATAAAACCAATACCTTCTCATTGAAATGAGAATGTAAAAATGTGGAATAAACTAAAATTGAAGAAACATGTTTTTCCACGTTTTCAAATAATTGTATCTCGCATAAGAAATTTCTTTGAATTTAAAAGTTTTCGTTGATGTTCGTTACTTAAAACTGTTCCGAAAAATAATTCGTCATAATTTTTAGCTTAAGAAAAGATGTTTCTTCTATCTCTGGGGGTGAATTTCCAATTTTTCCACAGTTTTAAATTTAATTAACCTTCCTTCAAGGATTATGAATGATTCTTAGATAAAGAAGAATTTCTTTAATATACACACATACACATACATACATTATTTAAATTGTAATTAAAATTTTTGAAATCCAAATTTTTTATTATTTGAAAAATTAACTCTGTTTTGATAATTTCGAAAAATATCGTGACTAGTCTTCCAGCTTTTTAGAATAAATTCATTACTGATTGAGTATGATTAATCATTGTCAAAATTCTCATCGAATACAATTGAATCGTAATGATATGGAACATTTTCATTTTTATCATCTGATGATTTGAATAATAAGTCACGAAATAAATTGTTTGTCTTCTTTCACGTTCAAAAGGAGTGGAGGTGAATAAACAGTAATTGCTCAATTGAAGGCAGTTTTTTTCCACTACTCATTATTTAAAGAAGTGAGTTGACACAAGAAATAGAATTCTTATCTAGATCTCAAAAACGTTTGCTAGTATTGGTAGTCGAATTGAATTTGGTAACGTCAACTGCTACGCTTCTCCATATTTCACAATACAAATAATGTAGATATCATGTTCATTCGTCTTTTTTAGATGAATTCAACTGCTTTGGATACGAAATTAAAATATTTTCTGTTAAAATATCGACTATTGCATTTTTTGTTTAGAATTCATCTTCTAATATTGAAAATTCAGCTGTTTGGTTGAAAGTGGAACTACTTCGTTAAAAATTCATTTTTTGAATTGAAGATTCATCGTTCAAGTTGGAAATTCATTTTTTTAGTTGAAAATTTAACTATTCTATAGAAAATTCGTTTTTTGAATGAATTGTTTGAATTGTGAATGAAATTGTTTCGATGTTAAAATTAAAATATGTTGAATTTGCAGTAGCAACGATTACGTTTTTCATTCAGAATTCATCTTTTTTTGTTGAAAATTTAACTAGTTGGTTAAAAGTGGAACTACTTTGTGAAAAATCATTTTTTTGGTTGAAGAATGATTATTTAGGTTGAACATTCTTCTTTCTCGTTGACAATTTAACTTTTTTGTAGAAAATCAATTTTTTAGTTAGAAATTAATCTTTTGAATGAAAATTTAGCTATTTAATTTTTGGTTGAAATTTTTTTTAGTTGAGAATTCAACTATCTAGTTGAAAATTTTTGTATTTTGCTGAAAATTTATTTTTTTGTTTGTAAATCCAACCGTTCTATTTTTGGCTAAAAATTAATTTGTTTCAGTTGAAAAATCTACTATTTGGTTTAAAATTTTTGTATTTTGTTGACGATTCGTCTTTTTGGATCGAAAATTAATCTTAATCTTAATTAATCTTTCTTTCGCCTTCGATAGCCTTTCTTTTTCTTCAAATTCTTCGCTTAGTCTTTCCTGCGCTTGATATAGGCTTTCTTTTTCCTTAAATGATGGGTCTCTTTTTTTTGTGCTCTACACGTTCTTTCTGCTTCTTTGAATTCTTCATCTTCCCTATTCTTTTTCTTATATATTTGCTGCAACTTTTTAAGTTTCTTGAAATTCGCATCTTTTCTTTTCCCTTCTATTGTATTTTTTGAGAATTTTTTCAAATTTGATGATTGTTTTTTTAGTTTCGGGATTTTTGAAATTTTAATTTTTCCAACGATAATAAACTATAATGTTAAAATAACGATAATAAATACAGAGAAAGCAATATTTTTGGGAATGAATTTCAATTACTAAAAATAAATTTATTGAAATTGCAACTGTATATCTGTAAGAAGGGTCTACTTACCAAGTCTGTAAAAAGACAATGACTTAAGTATCAATCCAAAGTGAAATTGAACGACCATTCTCTTAGTTACTTAAAAAGGAAAGAAAATATAAGTATATAGGGCCAATATCTGCAATTAAAAAGCATTTAAAAGTTTCATATAATAAGGGTGTGATGAATTTCAAAAGCCATACTTTGAAAGATGATATTTCAAATATTTGAGAAGATTCTCGTTTCAAATTTTGCCGAAATAATCTTTCCATTTTATATTTTAATCGTCCCCTTCTCCAATTTTTAAATTTATTTGGTTGTGAGTCAACAATTCCAGACTTTCCGTCATTACTATTAAGTGCGATACGTGACAAAAAAAAAGAAACACTAAGACCAAGATTTTAGAAGATTTTAGTTTCATTCTTTCAAAAAAACATTCACTGATTCTGAAAATATATGTTCGCTCGCAATTTTTTATCATTTATTAGAATGCTAATACGAATTATCGACATGAAGTAATTTTCTTAAGAATTTTTTTCAAATCAGGAATATAGTAAAGTACTATCTGATGGTCCGTGCAATTAGAAAACAGTTGACTTTTCGAAAGTTGAGAAAATTGAAATTAGCACCTTATGCGCGTAAAGTCTACCCCAGGGTATCGAAAATACCGCATAGTTCATCTTAGCTGCTAAACTTTTCCTACGATTTTGTTTTTAAAATGAAAAAACATAGAAGGACACAACACAGAAATTCTATAAAAATACCAAATATACCAAATAATGGAATTTTGAAACAAAAAAGTTAAACTTCAAGCCACAGTAGTTGCATTTTCAAACAAGAAGTGGAATTTTTCAAGTAAAGAAGACGAATTTTTTAGAAGATGATTGCATTTTTAAGCTGAAATGTCGAATTCTCAACCAAGGAACATAAATTATTCAACAAAAAACTTTTAACCAAGTAGATGAGTTTCCAGAAAAAAAATTTTTTATCGAACAATTGCATTGACAACAAATAAGTTAAATTTTCAAGTCAAAAAGACGAATTTTTTAGATGAGTTAAGTTTTCAACCTTCGAAATTTAAGTTTAATGAAAAAAAATTCTTAACCAAGAAAAATGAACTTTTTATCAGGATAATAATTTTCAAACAAACAGTCAAATTTATAATCCACTCTAACAAACATGTTGCAGCGAAAGTCAATTTTTCTGCCTGTATTGGATATCTCGGTCAATTATCGAGTTTGATTTGCATGAAAATTTTTAGAAGCAATGAAAAACCTGTAAAAATAAATTGTCTTCATGAAACTGTGACATAAATCGCATATTATTCCTGACATGTGCCCGTGCAGAAAATACCTTAATCTGAGAAATGTAGTCATATAATTATATAACAAGAAAAAAAGAGAGAAAAGGATTTTCCCTTGTTATATAATTGTCTTTAATGAGTCGGTCATACTGATTATTGGAAACACACTTTTCTCTGTTCAAAGATTTTTGTGCAATTTCGTTACACAAGATGACTTTGTAAGAGAATACATGGGTATACGAGGTTATAAATTTATCCTGATGAGGTTTAAAACAAATGTCAAATATTTGAAGAAGTAAAAAATAAGGATATAGGTCGAGGTTAATCATAATGTGTGCCTGGCTTGTTATCTTATCTATCTTGATCTTTTTTCTTTTCAGACAATTCCTACGAGCGTACGGACTTATTAAAGTTGTGAAATTCATAAAGTTATTCAAATGAATTACATGCACTGAACTAAAATTCAGTGACTTATTAAATTTTGAAACTTTTTTTTTTACCAAATTTCTATTAGCCAAAACATTATGGCGAATTTTTCGCACTTAGAATTTTCGTTAGTGACAAATAATATAAAATTACAAATATGAAAAAAGTCTAATCTTTCCTTGATTATTTAACAATTAACCTTGCAGTTCTTGTCCATAGGTCAATAATTTTATCAAATTTATACGATGTCAATAAGAAATACGAATATTAACTTGGTTTTGAATTCCCCCATTTTATACTCATGCATTTTAAAAATTTACAATGAAGACATTTTTTTAATCAAAAGTTCCCCGAGGTTTCATCTCGTATCTCAAGTTTTATGGTTCTCAAAGTGTCATCACGATTTTAACAGTCAGCTTATTTGCCACCGTTTTCCATCTTTGACATTTGACGGACATATTAGCAAATGAAATTGAGGGCACACATGCACGGTGCAAAGATCGTGACTCGCATTGAATAAACCGAACGGTTCCGTTGAAATGTTTTTAGCCCTAAGGTGTACGCGCCGAGAATATTTCCCTTGATTTTTAATCTTAGAGTCCTTCAATTATTTTTTGATGTGTTTAAATGTATCTTGTAAGCCGAAAGCGCTAGAGAAACATCGTTTTTTGGCTGTTCAATTATTAACTCAATATTTACTAACATTTTGATTTACTGATTAACTTTTCAAAAAATTTTAATTATTTATCGAAGATCGGTGTTGCGAAATGATGGGATACCAAGAACAATATCTTCTGCAATTAAGAAAGAAATATCATTCAACAGTAAGAGTAAGCCCACCGATTGATTCAAAGGGTTTTAATACAGCGTGTTACATTTCTGACGTAACACAATTAAAAATCATTTTAAAAGTTGATGAATGTCAAGCAGCAAATGGATTATCAAATAGCAAAAAACCACGTTTCTCTAGCATTTTCAGCAAACAAGATACATTTAAACACATCAAAATTGTTAAAACAATTAGAGAAAGGATATTTAAAATTAATTAGTTATGTACATTAATTCTAAAACTTGTCCAATTCATAAAATGTCATAATTTAACAGCTCCTCCCTAAAGACCAATTTTCTAAACAATATAAGAATGGGTAAACTATTAAAAATCAATTTAAAAGTTAATAAAACTGTATGGCACATCGATTAGTGGTGATGTAGGGAAATAACAGATGCTATCGATTCAAATAAATACTGAACGGATAAATGTTAATAATACCAATTGAAATTGTTTATACTGTTAGGTTAGTTATAATATTTCTAGCTATTACTAATAAGTTTCCATTAGTAAGTTCAGCATTCATTCAAATGCTGAACTTTTATTGCTGAATTGAATTTTTAGAAAATAAAAATGAAAAAACAAACATCAAGATAACATGGAAGGAACTAATATTTATAGACAGATGTATACTTTCTCAAAAGTGGTTTTCCAAATAAAAGATAGAAAAAATATGTCAAACGCTTCTTCTTTTCAAAATTTAAACGATTTCACCACTCTTCCAAAAATTGGCTTAGTAAATGTAATATGAATCAATTTAGCTCTTACGTTTGGAACCTATCACAAAATAAAAGGTGCATTCCACGCCGGACTCACACTAACCAGACATTTAGATTATCGATTTTTTTCTAGGTTTCGCTGCTCATTTGTTTGGTGAAGAAAATATATATTTCCAAAGATTTTGATTCAAAAAAGAAAAACTTTTTGAATGTTATTGCACGTTGTACTTGTTGGACATTTTTTGAGTATCTAGTACACGATTTGCTTTAGTTCACTAATAGCTGCACCGCTTGGCTCGGTTTTAAGCATATTAACTGAAACTCTTTTTAAGAAGAATGCCTGTCTGATTTTTTGATGCTTCTCTATTTTGTGCCTCAAAATATCCTTTTAGAGGACAAATGATAAAACCTATGTCTTTTAGATGAATTCTTTGAAAAACATTTTTTCAAATGAAATTCTTCTTCTAATTTCTTCTTAAAATATGTATGATTTTTTCACTATTTGATTTGATATTATTTCATTGAGTAACAAAAGTAAGTTTTTAAAATGTTTCAATTGCGACAAAAAAATGTAATTGAAATATCGGTTTCATAATGTTATAATCTTTTTCCTGGCCTGGAAACAATGTAACATCAACGTTGCTATTTCCACACATTGTTTGTTCTGTCAACGATGATGTCAAACGTACGAACAATGACTACAAGGTTAATTGTCAAATATTCACAGAGAATTTAGAATTTTTTATTTTAACTTCATATTACTTGTCACTAACAAAAACTCCACTTGCGAAAAATTCGCCATAATTTTTTGGCCCATAGAAATTTGGTGAAAGAAAGATTATAAATTTAAACTTTAACCCCGATGCGCAAGGGACAAATATCAGACGATTTTAGAATTTTTTACTAGTCTTGATTTAACTTGCCCAAATGCACCTTTCCGCACATCAAATCAAGCTTAAACTTTTTTTTTAATGGTTGGTCAGTCAGCTGCCGTGTTTTATTCAATCGATTGAGAATTGCGTCGACAATATATCAGATAATGCGCATTTATTTTTTTTACCTCTCTCGTTTTTAAATTTATGATTTGAGCATTTAATAAGGGCGCTTTTTCTAAATTTCAATTACTTATAGCATACTAAAAATGTGTTGAAAATTCCGATTAGGAATACTATGTTTGAAAGAGTGGCCGTTAGAATGACGTCCGTTATAAAAATCTGAAACTTCGCACGTAATTAAGTTCCACTATGATTTAAGTCAAAGGGATCTTGTTTCAGAACAAAAAACATGCCAAAATTCAACGTCACGCCAAAAAAGGCATTATTTCAGGTGTATTAGAATTTAGCTTCAACAAAATTAAGTCTTTTTTTCTTATGCGATCTTATCAAGTAACGCACATGAGGATTCATTCAAAACGGTTTCAACGTTTTTTTTCAGTTTCTAGGAATTTAAATTATTGACATGAAGCTGGGAATAATTAATCCGTCCAGATTTCATAGTATAAATAAATACTCACGAGCCTTACCGTAAGACGGGACTGAGCGGGACATTTTTTTTAGGTTCTTCTCACTATGTTACCGAAAGGAATCAAAATTTGATACTAATACTTTAAATGTATAATGTCTATCTCTTCCTCTTCCGTATCCTGAAGTTAAAACATTTAACTTAGCGATAGGTTAACTTGTTATTTCAATCGGAAGTGTGTCCGTCTTTACCCCTGAGTGTGGGATAAAGTCGTCCACTTTCAACAGAAAGGCAAAAATAGCTCTTCAGTAATACTAAGTGGCAAAATATCATAAATATTGAAAACCTATATCATTGTTTTAGAGTAAATCAGGAAAAAAAATGAGTAACAGCATTAAAATACAAATTCGGAACTTTTTATAAGAATTATTCTATTGTAAAAGAAAGTATCTCTGCATGCTTAGAATTTCAGATAATTTTGTTAGGACGATGTACAATATGATGGAAGACATAAATATTCAAAAAAATTCACAACTAAAGTTTAGCTAGTGTTTTTTACTCGACTTGACTAAAATACAGAAAATTACAGCCTTGTATAAATATGATTTTTGTCAAAATTTACTCAAGAAGTTGGAGAAAACGGCCTCTAAAATAAATTTCGACGTTTATTTCACAGAAAACAATCGAAAATCTTTTGGTTTGCCCCGATTCACTGTACTTGATAGAATCGCGTAAAAAAAGTCTTACTTTCGTTACAGCTTGATTGAAGT
This sequence comes from Melikaiella ostensackeni, assembly GCA_032362435.1. NCBI lineage: Eukaryota > Metazoa > Arthropoda > Insecta > Hymenoptera > Cynipidae > Melikaiella > Melikaiella ostensackeni. The sequence continues at coordinate 20,746 of JAUMHM010103636.1, forward strand.
ACAGTTTAAATTTAGCCTATTATTTTTGTCTTCAACTTAAAGTCTCCCCTTTCATTTGATTAAAGTTAGAATAAAACCTATTTTTTGGCATAAAGCTAGATTTAATCATATTTTTGGACCTAAAACAAGATCCCTTTGACTTAAAACAAGATCCTCTTTCTTCAAATAAAAATTTTCCTTTCTGTTCACTATCAGAAGAACTTGGAAGAAAAACAAACTCCAAATTATCACTACTTTCCTCGCTGATAAAAAAAGTTTCATTAGCAGTGTCTTATGCAATTTTTTCCACAGAATGCGGAAATGAAGGAACTGTTTTGTTCTGTGAAGTTCTAAACCATGAAATCGTTGATTTTTCTAGATCATTATTCTTCTTTATTCAAATTTTAGCTTTTTGTTGAAGTCCGGATTAAATCACATACAAACTTTGATAGTGCTTGAAGATGAGTATCATAAAAATAATAATATCAAAATATCTCTAGTAGTTTCAGAGAAAAATGCATTTGAAAAAAATATATATATTTCTATGCATATCTCCAAAACTACTCATTTTTAGTCGAATACGCGCAGCAAAAAGAAGACTTAGGGAAGAAGTGTGTAAGGTGGCGCGGCGGAAAATGCATTAATGAACGCATATCAAATAGTGAAAAAATTAGGGTCATTAAGATAATTATTTAATTTTTAAGGTGAAAAGTTTTTTTGTGCGTTTCTCATCAATTATGATAGTTGCAAAAAATCATTAAGACTTGTTATTTAATCCTACAAATGTATTAAAACTTTGTTATTATTGATATCTTCTGACATTTTCGAAGGATGTTAGGTGCCACAAAAAAGTTAGTTATTAATCTGGGAATAAAAGTTTTATTCCAATACGATACACAGGCGGGTAATGCGGCGTGGATGGCCATTTAAACGGTAAAATGTCGAAATATTGAATATTATATGTTCATAGCTTTGAATGCTAATCACTCCCAAAATATTAGCTCCTGTATATTTCTTCAAACTACAAATGAATATCGATGTCTGATTTTACTTATATTATGCGTTGGACTTTCAGAAAATTATTTTTAACTCACAAACAGATAAAATTAATAGTGTTTGTAAATTTTTTTTATGTTGTCCATGTTCCACTATGACTTTGGACAAGATTGACGGATCGGGATGATTTTTTTTTTTGAATACACATAGTGATAGCCAAAGTAACAAAGGTACATAAAGATTTGAATGTCTCAATCCCAGCTAAGTGCAACCATGTAAATATTACATCGAGAATTGATTCTTTCATCAGAATTGGAGATCTCAGGCAATTATTGACTGATTTGCATGAAACCATTCAAAATCAATGAGAAACCAATGAAAGAAAAAATTGTACACGAAACTCAGGTATGAATCGTATATTATTTCTGAAAATATTTTCTGATATTTTCAAAATCGAAGTGTCTTGGCGTCCCGAAATTCGAGACGACTAGACTATTTTCTCCATTTGGCTACTCGTTCCAAAAATCATGTATTTTTTTGATTTTACTCCTTTTGAGTTAGCCGAATATTAGCAAAACTGCTAGTCATTCCTCAATAAAACTAAATTCGAAAGAACTGATAAAACTGAAAGTTAGGTTACGTTTATAAAGTATAGTCCTTCAATCTTTAACTTCAACTTATTCAAACATCGTGTCTCATCATCCCGAAGTTCGGAACAACTAGCAAGTCTTGCGCTTTTGGCTAGTCGTCCCGAATTTCGGCATAACTAGCATTTCTAGCACATTGTTTGAGTTCAGCTGCATATTATTGAAAAAAAATAATAAAATGTACATAAAACATGAATTACTTTTGGCCGAATCACTACCGGCTTTAATTTTCTTTACACTGTAATTTGCCGTGGTTCAGTGGCTGAAGCGACTTGTTACTAACCCTGCCATCCTGCGTTCGCATACTCGTGCTTTTTATATTTTTTAATATTTTAACGAATTCGCTGCAAATTAAAAAAATGATGAAAGTATCATAAGGAAATATTTTAGAAGTAGCGTTCACGGAGAAATCCAAACACCAATGGTTGGTGTTTGCTGGAAGAAAAATCGCGAAACACCACTGAACGCTGCGTACGCACGAATCATTG